>JANTEX010232702.1:0-13259 GCA_024741295.1 Macrocera vittata | reverse complement strand
AATCTGCCTTCTCACATTGTGGACTCAGAAATAAACGTCGATTTTATTGCGATATATTGTGGACGTGGTTACTAGGGAGTGCATAGTTTGTGAACTATAAAATAAAAATTGCAAAATTGTTCCATTTTTGTAGATTCTCTAAATGGCGGCTAACGCATCTCGCTGAATATTTGGACCTTTTGCCTAATTATTAACCTAGGACTACTTAATGACCTCCAACAAAAAACTCTCGATCGATTTTTTTTCTAATTTCTCTGTGCTATAAGAATTGTTGTTTCTAGAGCCGATTAACTGAAGCTATGTACCGAATGTGCGAAAATTATCGCTTTCTCGATCTTAGGGAAATTTTCCCACCACGACACCCCAAAAATATATTCTTAAAATATGCGCAATAATGCGCGATTTTAAAATATAAAAGTCAAATTAAACTGTTACCTAACCGTGGTCAGTATCACGAGAACTAGACGATTTTTTCATCTCAATTTCCTCGCTTATATAGAAAGCCACGTTTCTCTAAATAATATTAAATATTAAGCCTAAAATCGTGGAACAAAAGTGATATTACTTTATATTTTTGCAACTATACAAAAAACGATACAGCATTCTTTGAATCACCCCTCATACCTAATTAAAACCACATCCACAATCAAATATCTTTGGCTTTGCACACATAAAATGCTAAACATAATACACCATTCAATGTCTCGCAAGACTCGCGCGACGGTACACAATCGCGTTTACTTCTTACAACTGCTAAACAAAAGACTTCTTTTAGTTTCAAATAAGCGACGAACCCGTGTGCACGGTTTTTCAATTCGAAATGTTGCGTTCCGTATGACCGCAATATAGGCATATATATATATACATAAAAACATTTGGTATTTATAAATATATAGCTAGATGCGATTTCATTGTCGTATGTAGTTGGTACGTGTTCAAAGTTTCTATATTAGTTGATAGGAAATTTCGAAATGTTTTCGTGAATGAAAAAACGGATTCAAACCCTGTTTCCATCCCAATTGGACAGATTGGCGACGAAGGAAATACTAAGAAAATTGTGTTGTGACCAAATTTTCGAAACAGAAATCCATAATTCATATATCATGTGTGAATAATTTTAACAGATATATGATTCAAAATGGAAAACGAAAATGGATATAGAGTGAAGTTAAAAAAATAATAATTTAATTAATTTAACTCACCAGAATCCTGACAGTGGCGCTCAACGGGCAAAAAACTCAGGTAATTGCAGGTAAAATCATTGTGAAGTCCGGCGTATAAACGCTAGTTTCCTAAAAATGTATAAAATAAATTAATTAAAAATTAACATTTTACAGAAATTAAAAAAAATATATACAATCATTTGAAGTCAGGTGTTATACACTACATTCAATGATTGAATTTATTTTTTTAATTTGCTAAAAAATCATTTGAAGTCAGGTGCCTTGACACTACATTCAATGATTTTTTAAAAAAAAAATGTATTTAAATTTTTAGTTTATATCGGAAAGTGTGTGAAAAAATATTTAGATTGTGTGAAGAATGAATATTAGAAGGAACTATCTTCTATCTACATATAGTTCTTCGATTTTTTATCTGAAACTTAGAAGATTTTCATATTCATTTTACACACGCAATAATATACTTTGTTTTTAAATTTTTAATTGGCACAATTATTGAAAGCGCAACTTATGCATATTGTGTGTGTAAATTTAGTGTGAGAGCTTACAGTCTCAGTGCGGAGGGGAAATAAATTTAAATTTGTACTTACCTATCAACGGTATAAACAAAAAATTTATGTCAATTCGTTTTGGTTACATTAATTTCTGCCGGCTCAAACACAATAATTAATAATTAATAATTCTATTGCTGTATATGTATAGATGTATATCATATTGTATATTGCTATATATGTACGTATGTATATATCATCAAATCAAATGCATGAAACTTGTTGAGGTACACATAAAACTAAGGTTTTATATATTTATTTAACACTGGACCGATAAGCTCACACACCACATAGAAATATACAAAATTTAAAGTGATATACAACATGTTTACGAAGAAAAACAGATGTGATGAAGCGGTAATCAATTAAAGCTAAATTTCAAAAATAAAAGACTAAAATTGATTACAGCAGTATCACAATCTGTGTTTGTTGAAATATTATTTTACTGGATTACCAAGCACTAAACACGGCACAATATAATTAGTATATGTTCATCTTTATACAGAACAGTAAACATAAAAAAAAAACAAAAAAAAACAGAAAGCCATTATATGTACATGATTTATACAAAATCCAGTACGATATGATAACAGTATAGTAATTATAGTATATAGTATATGCAACTCGGCAGAGTTATCAACAAAAAAAAATAACAACTCGCAGTTCGCACACAAAGTAAAGCCAACATTAATATCACTTTCTGTTTATGCAGATTTATTTTTTGTTGTTGGCTGATATAAAGATGACCGTAAGAGATTATAGGCACTAAATTGCACAAATATTATATACACTTAAATTTTAATAAAGTTACTGTTTATCTATAAACACTAGTCGCCGGTCACAGTGACGGTCATTTTGTAAAAAATATATACATTTTATATTTATACTGTTCTGACTAATGATTTTTGCATTTGGCCATCACTTTGATCTTGCCTTTGAAAACAGAAAGAGAGGAATACTCTTCTGGTTTATTTTCATTGGACGATAATAAATAAACTTGTCAACATGGATGCCATTTAGTGTTACCATTGTTTTGCCAAATAACTAAAAAGTACTAGTTTTTCTCTGTCTTTACTAATTGAGCAACTGTCCCAACAAACATTTTTGAATAACTTGAAGTACATAATATAAATTGAAACTATTCGGAAAAATAGTTATGATATTTAAATATGGTGTATTAGTAAAGATCAGTTAAACAAAATACAAACGATTTATTATTTATGTGGTTATATTCATTTAAAATACGCAAAATCCGTTTTGGCATATTAATTTTTATGTATGGCATTTATACCATGGTGCGGAAATTTTCATTCCCAATTCTTATTCTAGAGTTTTTTATCTAAATAATTGAATAGTTATAATGGTTAATTTTGGCTATTTTGAGTGTCGGCACTGTTTGAGGATGAAATAAATGGCGGATGTATTGGTACAAATAGGGGATATAACCGAGGAAATCAGAAGACTACATAGAAATTTCAAAAAACATGGGTTGCATTTAAAAACAGAAAAATATATAAATACACAATTAAAACTTCTAAACGACCAATTAACAAAGTATAATTCAGTGAAAAAACCGGAATCTGAAATTGTTAAAGTAGCAGGTCTAAATTTAGAATCTTTTCATAGGGATTATTTTAATGCGCTAGACGCTTACGTACCATATGACGAATTTACCATTAATCGAAAAACTCGCCATCATTCAACGGAAAATTTAGATTGTTTAAACATACCAGAGAATTTAGAAATTCTTAACGGTAGATTATTTGCGTCAAATAATAAATTAAGTAATTTAACGCGGAATATAGATGAATTGACAGAGAGACTGAGCGAAGATCTAAGTATAAATGCCGAAGATTTAACACACTTTGGATCAACAGTCGAAAAACTAGAATTTTTAATTATTCGAAATTCGGAAGTAAAGGAAAGTTCAGAAAAAGCCTATCTTCAGCGTGTGAGTGAATTAAAAGAAATAATACGTGAAAAAGAGGACAGAATAAATTTTTTAGAAGAGACTTTACTAACAGCAGAGCACAAAGACGAACAGGACACGGAATTCATAACTGAATTTAATTCAGAAAGACACACACTTTTGGAAAAGATAAAAAATTTGACAGATCTCAACGAAGAAACAAACGAAAAATACAAAGCCAATAAAACGAAGTTACAGGAAAAAAACGAGCTTATCATTTGCCTGAGAACAGAAAATACGCGTGTACAGAGAGAGGCTGCAGAACTTTTGGTTAATCTGGAAAAGTTTGAAAAGTTAGAACTTCAACTGCGCGCAGAAGCATCTGGGTCAGATAGAAATAACTACGTGTCGTATATTGGTCAATTGAATGAAGAAATTTTAAATTTACAAGAGAAAAATTGTGAACTAATACATATTTTGGGGGGATTGACTGAAGACGATTCGGTGAATTTAAAATCACAGGCGGACGAACTAAGTCTATTTAAATATCAGTTACCGCAAGCAAAGATGGACTTGTATACAAAAATTGTCAAAAACATAAGGGATACCATTCCGGGATTCAGTGGTGGCAGATCAAATTCATTGGCATCCGATGTAAAGCATTTTCTCAGCTGTTGTGAAATGGTATACAATAAACTGAGTGCAGAGGACAAAGCACAGTTTATAGAAGTAATAAAAATTAAATTTAGTGGTGACGCTGCGGACTTAATAAATAACAGCACTTACACGACACTTGCAGAGCTGAGTGATATTTTGTATAGGGCTTACATACCAGAGAGAGATTTGCAAACTTGCACAGAGGAATTGAAACGGGCAATACAACGACCTGGTGAACGATTACAAGAATTCGGTTTGAGAATGTCGAAATTACTCCAAAACTGTCAGACGGAGGCTAAAAGGGAATATATGGAAGGAAATACTGCTCTATTGAAGTCCATTGAAAAGGACGCAATTAAGGCCTACAGGTTGGGGTTGATTAATAACGCTATTAAATATCATCTCATGACGATAGACGAGGATAATTTTGTAAAAATTGTAGAAATTGCCGAAAAGTTGGATAAAAAGACAGATCCGAGTTCTGAGATTCTGACATCTTTAGCAACGGTCACAATACCATCGGAAAATGGTGCGAGGGGACAACATCAGACTACCACCAATTATGGACCAAGAAATTATGGTAATAACAATAATAATCAGAATCGTAGATACAACAACAATGATTATCAACAAAACAATTTTGGCAATAATAACCGGGGTTCAAAAAATAATTCTTATGGAAATGTACAACCACGGAATAATTATAGTTATAATCGAGGTCCAAATAATAATTCGTATGGAAATGTACCACCGCCGAATAATTATAGCAGTGGGAGCCAAAATAACCAGCTCAAAAAATGTTTTAATTGTAATAAAATTGGGCATATTCGAGTGGAATGTCACCATTTGAATGGGCCAAATCGCAACCAGCAAAAGCCATGTTTTAGATGCGGTCAATTGGGACACTTTCAGTCCGAATGTCAGATTGGATCCGAAAATGTTTTCTGTACAAAGTGTCAGCGATACGGACATATTACAAGAAACTGTAGATCGGGAAACAATGTAGCGGTTGTGGAAACAGGACTTCTTTGTCAATTTTGCCAACGTACAGATCATATAATCGAAAATTGCTTATATAAAATAGATTATGAGAACAGATGTGGTCAGCCAGTTCTGTCGGGAAACGGCCAGCGGGAGTCCATGGACACTGTGCGATCCCAATAAATGAAAACGTTTTAAAGTGTCGAACGGACACATACGGCCCAATTATAAAAACTGATAAAACGGAGAATATTGTAACTGAGAAATTACCAGAAAATTTTGTACTGACATTTAAATCAAAACATTCGGGAAATGGAATTTTAAAATTATTGATAGATACTGGGGCTGGTGTGTCAGTTTTAAAATCAAACTGTTTAAGAAAAAATATAAATATTGTGGCTTCAAATAAAATCAGGGTGACTGGAATTGGAACTAATGATTTAACTACAAATGGAATGACTATTGTACATCTAAATCTTTGCAATATAAATTACGAACATGGATTTCAAATTATTCGGGACGAATTATTAAAAAACATATCAGCGGATGGAATTTTGGGAAGAGACTTTTTAGAAGGAAAAGTAATAATTAACTGCATTGAAAGAATTTTGGAAGTTCGAGAAATTGGACTCGCAATGGGACATGAAATTAAATCTGAAATAAACAACGTTGACATTCAAACAGACACAGTTGGTATTGATAGAGAAACGATAGCAGACGGTCGACGGACCAGCAGTCGGAGTAAGCAGTCTACTAAACTGACATTTGATAACTACGATAGAAATTCAGAAATAAATACTATTGTGAGTACTATTCTGGAGGAAAAATTTGGTAACATTTTGGAAAAATTAATTATTGTTAAAAATAATAAAAAAACGAGAAGGAGGAAGAAATGTGAGAAATCTAAAACAAACAAAAGACTATGCGCAGAAAATTTGGAAACATTTAAGGATACAAGACTTGAAGGCTTGGACTCTGAGTCAATTGCGTCGTCGGTTGAGGGAGGGAAAGCCTTTGCGAGTGAAGCGTCGAAAAGTGATACCATAAGTAACGCAGAATCGATAAAAAATGCGATTAGATTTGCTCAGGATGGCTTCAGATTAAAAATGGAAACTATGAGGGAAATTGACGATGAAAAATACAGGATTTTAAAAGGAAAATACGATGGATTATTAAGGGATTATGCGGAACTAGAAGGTAATATAATACACTTGGAAAAAGTGAGGGAAATTGAGGTAAAGGAATTAAAATCGGAAAAAGAGAATCTGAAAGATGAAAATATTGAAATCAAGTTGATAAATGATTGTATGAGGAGAGAAAATGAAAATTTGGAACATGACAATGAAAATTTGACTGCAAAAAATGTGATATCTGAAGAAAAAATCAATGAAGTTGGAGAAGAATTGGAGTTACTGAAGGAAAAATTTAAAATTGAGGTGAAATATAATTTATATATGTGTGAGGATATAGATAACATGAGAGAGTTATGTCTATGTTTAAAGTCAGACAACGATGATATGAAAATAAATTCGGAACGGTTGAAAATACAAAGTAGTGATTTGGAAAAAAGAATAGTAAACTTAAGGGAAGACAATGTTAATCTACAAGAAAAAATCGAAAATGTGCAGAAAAAGTATGTACTTTCGGAACTTGAAAATAACAAATTGAAAAATGAATCTGTTATGATGAAGAGTCGATACGAAAAAATTAAGGATCAAAATTTGACAATCATAAGAAAATTGGAAAGTGATACAAATGTAAATAAGGAAAGTAAAGGTTTGAATGAGACGATAATCCAAACTATAAGCAATGATTTATTGCCTGTACAGGAAAGTGGACCACCAACTTTCGATCCGCGAGATACAGTGGAAAACATACAGAGGTTTTTTGAACAACAGTCTCAAGCACGTATAAAAAGTGTTACAAACAAATTGAAATTGGCTGTGGAAAATAAAATTAATTTTGTTGCGACTATAAAAAATGAAATAAACAAAATAAGTAAGGAACAGAATCTAATTGAAAAATCTAAAATTGAAAATGTAGAATCGAAAACGGAGCCGGCGGATTTTGAAATGGTTCTGGTAGGGCTGATTAATGAATGGAAAAAGGATATACCGCATGTGGAGCGAAAAACATCAACTGGTGATATAAGCTATGCATCAGATATTAAAACAATTTTACCGTCAAGAACCGAAAATGTAGTCCAGATCGATTTGGAATCTGATATGGAATTGGTATGTCTGGCAGAAGAGGTTGAAAGTGGAGTTTTCATAGGAAATTCCATTCTGAAACCCAAAAATGGCAAGGCATTTATTGGTATAATAAATACTAACAGTTACGATGTGGATGCGTCTAGGTATAAACCAAAATTCGAATCACTACATGACTATGATGTATGTAGCGAATACGAGACTAAAAATTCGGATGAAAAACGTAGAGATCATCTAACGGAAAATTTAAAGTTAAATCCCGAAATAAATGACACTGAAAAGGCAAGGTTATTGGCAATTTGTGGCGAGTATAATGATCTATTTTTTATACCCGGTGACAAATTGACGTGTACTGGAACAGAGACTCTCAGGGTTCCACTAGAACCTGGTACATTGCCAATAAATCGTAAACAATATCGACTGCCCGAGGCACATAGGCTTGAGGCTCAAAAACAAGTCGAAACGATGTTGGAGGACGGTATAATAGAACACAGTACTAGCCCATTTAATTTTCCTGTCATTTTGGTACCGAAAAAAGGCACTGACAAGAATGGCAAAAAGAAATTCCGACTTTGTGTTGATTTTCGATTATTAAATAAAGCTTGTGTACCAATATCATATCCGTTGCCAAGAATAGAACTTATCCTGGACGGTTTGGCAAAGTCAAGATACTTTACGTCACTTGATTTGGCTTCTGGTTTCCATCAAATTATGGTCGAAAAAGAGGATCGAAACAAATTAGCATTTTCGATAGGCTTCGGACACTATCAGTATTGTCGTGCGCCATTTGGTCTTAAAAATTTACCGTATCATTTTCAATCCCTTTTAAACACGGTTCTAACCGGTTTGCAAGGAATTCGGTGTTATGTGTATCTTGATGACGTAATAATTTTTGCCAAGGATTTTGATGAACACAATGAAAAGTTAATAGAAGTATTTGAGCGGTTCAGAGAACACAATTTGAAGCTTCAACCGGAAAAATGCCAATTTTTGATGACCGAAATTACATATCTAGGACACAAATGTTCGGAAAATGGTATAAGGCCAGATGATCGACTTACAAAAGTCGTTCAAGAGTATCCTAGTCCGAAAAATGTTAAGCAAATTCAAAGCTTTTTGGGTCTGGCAAACTACTATCGAAAATTTATCGAAGGTTTTTCAAAAATTGCCGCACCAATAAATAACCTGTTGAAAAAGGAAACAAAATTTTATTGGTCACACGAATGCCAAAATGCTTTCGAATCCCTGAAAAAGGCTTTAATAAGTCCACCGATACTCGCTTATCCGGACTTTGACAAACACTTCGATGTAATTTGCGACGCATCAGGACACAGTTTGGGTGCAATTTTGGAACAAGAGAGCAAAGTCGTCCATTATGCATCTAGAACGCTAAACGATGCTGAAAGACGGTATTCCGCAACTGAGAGAGAGCTTCTGGCTATCGTATGGGCAACCAAGATATTTAAATGTTATTTACTTGGAAGAAAATTTACGATTTACACTGACCACCAGGCTTTGGCGGGTTTTATGCGTTCTACGGATACAACTTCAAGAATATTGAGGTGGGTACAGAAACTCTCGGAATTTGATTTTGATATTGTTTACAAACCTGGAAAATCAAATACCAATGCGGATTGTTTATCAAGAATACCAATAGAAGGTAAGGAAGAAGATACTACGCCAATTCAAATGTGGGTAATCACCAGAAAACAACTTCGGGATCAAATGGACAATATCCAGAATACTACGGGAAATAAGAATGAGAACACTGTAGAGGAAAAACTAAATCAGACAATGCCAAACATTATCAGAGACGCATCGGATGAGTTACGAAATAGGGATAATTTTAAGTCATTACCGGCGATATTTGACGGCACCGATGAAATGGTTAACCGAATAATTGAAATAAGCGATCCAAAGGACATTGAGATAGTTTTAAAGGATAACCATGATGGTCTCCTTGCGGGACATTATGGAGCGAAACGAACTTTGCGTAAAATTCGCGAAAAATATAAATGGTCAGGCATGTCGAAGGATGTTAAGGAATATGTTAGAAGGTGTGAGAAGTGCCAAAGGAACAAACACTCGAGGCTCATAAGGATGCCAATGACATTAACTGAAGTAGCAGGACTTCCGTTTGAGAAGGTGTACGTTGACATAGTTGGACCATTGCCAATGACAGAAAATGGAAATAAGTATATACTTTCACTTATGGACGATTTAACCAGATTTGTTGACTTTGTACCTATGCCGAATCAGGAAGCTGAAACTGTTGCCAAAATACTCTTTGAACAAATCTTAAGTCGATATACATTACCTAAAAAATTGGTAACCGATCAAGGGGCACAGTTTACCGGTGAGGTATTTAAAAAATTATGTCAGTTACTAGGAATCAAAAAGATTCAAACGACAGCGTATCATCCACAAACAAATCACGTCGAACGATCTCATTCCACTTTAGGTAATTATCTAAGAAATTACGTGGATAAAAAACCTGCGACTTGGGATAATTATGTTCGAACTGCTGCGCATGCATATAATAATACCCTTAATGAGTCAAGCGGATATACGCCTATGCAGTTATTATTTGGATTTGTGTCGGATATTCCGAGTAATCTAACAAAGACGCCGGATCCTGTTTATAACTTTGACGATTATAATTTCGAATTAAGACACAAATTGCAATTATCTTTTGAAATTGCTCGTCAAAGACTGATGGAAGCCAAAAATAGGTCCAAACGGTACTATGACGCAAATCAAAATATTTGCCATTTACATTTAGGCGATAAGGTATTAGTGCAAAATCCAGCAAGGATAAATAAACTGGACTCAATATGGCAGGGACCATATAAAATTGTTGAAATTCGCGAGGGCACGAATAACGTAGTGTTGTTAATGAAAAATAAACGTAAAACGATTCATATGAATCGCCTGAAGAAATTTTTTGAATAGGAAGTATTTTCAAAAAAAAAAGAAAAAAGTTATCTATATATAAATATTTTAAATGCAAATATAAAGTAATAGTTTAGAAAATTTTGATAGTTAAATAGAATAGATCGAATTATAGTGCTAGTTTAGTATATCTCGTTATACTAACTAACTGTTGTTTTTTATATATAATATTTAATTTGGAAATTGAATTTTAGTTTATTAGAAATAATTGATTTACGTTTTTAATAAGTTTATAAATTGATAAATTATTTAGATAGGCGAGTTTAAGGTAGGTTAGGCATATAAAGCTAGTTAATTATAAATATTCAGTTTAAATAAGAAATAAATATAAGTTAATTAATATATATAAAGTCGGCTTCACAATGGTTAATTATTTTTCTAAATGTATAGTATTATATTGTTCTTACTTCAATTTGACGTTTTCAGAAATGAATACATTCGAAACTAACATAAACGAGGCATATCTGGAATCCATGATAGACGAGTTAATAGACTCGAACTGGCAAGCAGATGAGTTCGAGGTCGAAATGGCTTTAGAGAGCCTACAAGAAATTTTTGAAGAAAAACCCTCAGAAGCAGATAGAGAACAGTATTATGCCGACTTATTCGATAACATAAATATTGAATCGTTACTGGAATGTGAAGCCTTCACGGACACGAGTGAGTGGAAAAGAATTAAAGATTGGAATGCCAGATTACCAAACGAAATCCGTTCAACTAAAATAAGAAAAGAAGATATGTCTACGCAACAGAGGCTAATGGGCTGGGACGAGCTAGAATTGTATCAGCGTACGTCAAAAATGGGACCTAGAGTGTACGTACTTCCACAAAAACGTCGGCAAGAGCCCGAGTTACAAAAGAAATTTAAAGGCGGTAAGCAAAGAAGACTTGCAAAACAAGTTGCAGAATTGCGTGAGTTCACAGGAACCGGGCCAATGCAGGGAGACGAATACGCACAGAAAATTTACGAAGCCCAGAGAAAGCAGCTAAACTACGAGAAGAGAGCTCGTCGCAAAAACAAAAAAATTATAAATAATGTACATAATTTCCAAAGTATTTAGGTTTAAATTTTGTAAAATATTGAATAATGAAAATGTTTGGGATAGGTTATAGGTAGCAACAATAAGTAAAAAAAAAAAAATAAATAAAAAAAAACACACAAAAAAAGGGATATTTTAAGTTATTATTTTATATATATTAATGGGTAAAAATACAATAAAGAGAAACAGATTGATATAATTATTGTTTTACTTAAAAGAAGGTAGTTCCTTCGAATGTTTGTGAAAAGAGTATGTGAGGCAAGGTAAGTCAATATGACTGAGTATTGAGTATAAATGGAAATGTGGAAAGAAAGTTTGGTGGATTGAAAATAAATAAATATTACGTTTCAGGGTGCGAAAAAAGGTTTTTAAATAAAAGATAATAATAGCTGTTTTTTTCAATTTCATTAGATTACCTTTTAATATTGACTACCGACTTCACCGAGAAGTGCATTGACATTGGGATCCAAGGAGTTTATTAGAGTGGACCTGGACGAATAATAAAAAAAAACGGAAAATAAAAATATAAAATAGATAAATAGGAATAATATATTTGTAAAATATTAAAATAAATAACATAAATTTGTTTGTATAACGGTTCAATAAGAAATTATGTATATTTTCTTTTTTTTTGTGTAGTTTACTAAACTTGTTTTATACTGCCTAACAGTTTGATTAAAATTGTGTATAGAAATTTAAATAAAACTAATTTAAATATTTTTAACATTATAAAAATTTAAAAAAAAAAACTTTATAAATTGTTTAAACATGGCAAATCTTCTTATATGTGGTGTGTTCGTCAACGCTTTGTTGACACTTGTAGCATCAACGACAAAAATGGACAATCAGGCCACATTGTACAGCGATAGAATAATAAACAACACGGGAGCAGTGTTCGAGAGGATCGGCAACGGACAATTCTATAGCGAGAAATTGATCATATATGCCAGTGTTGATGTTCCGGTATACGAAAGTCATTTGAACATTTTGTCGGTCTACACGACAAAAATCGACAGTTTGTGTTTAAAAGTGGTGTATGGCAGAAACGACAAACCAGTCTGCATAACCGAATACGACGAAATTAGAGGCCAAGCAGCTATCGTTAATACGGGACCTGGTGTTAGAACAACAACAGCAAATTGTAGTATAAATGTCTCAAAAAGTGAATACAATGCTAATAAATGTTTGCTGCGGTCCAGAATTTTGAGACAGCTACTAAACAGAGCGAGGAAAAACAATGACATTATTCAACATGCACTTGAACATCATACCAGAAAAGGAAGAGCTTTAATCAACGGTATCGGAAATATACTGCACTCGATTACGGGTGTAATGGATAACGAGGACGCGGACGCGATATACGAGAAACTCAAAAACATAGACGACACCCAAAATAAATTGGTGGAGATCTCTAAGGATGCTGTATATGTGGTGGGAACGCTGCGTAAAAACGTTAACGAAAGTCTGGCAGCACTATATGCAAGCCAGAACCAAACGCGGAGAACCATAGATGAGTTATTAACAAGCTTTAAAAATAATCAAAAAATAAGGCAGGATATATATCAACACTTGGATATAATGGAGCTGATTGATACGGTGAACATGGAACTGATGGAAATGGAGAACGACCAGCAGGAGCTACTGAGTATTTTATCTTCACTACAGTCCAACAAAATACATCCGCTTATCATCGGAACAGGTGTTATGGAAGAAATATATAATAAGTTGTCATCAAAATTGAAAATTAAGGCGACACCGGATAAAATGGATCTATCCAA
>JANTEX010232480.1:0-11159 GCA_024741295.1 Macrocera vittata | reverse complement strand
GTCCAGTGCATTGCAATTATAATAGTTTTACTCTTTTTTGTGGAAATAAAATGTAGATTCTTGCGCATTCAATCTACTAACCCAGATTCAAGAAACACAATTTTTAGTGTGCTATAACACACGTTTAATATACAAATTAATTACATTATAAACCATATAAGACAAGACAACCGAGCCAGTGATGCTTTATTGTTGATTATATTATTTGTATAATTGTGTGGCGTTAAAACCGTAAGTATTATATTGCATTTTATATTTGTACAAAGTAAATGCAATTTGTTTGTTATCTTGATCTGATACACAATTACATATATATTTAAACTTAATAAGAAACCAAAATAAAGAAGAGAAATCCATCATACGGATATGACAAACGAGTTTCGTTTTCTGAGTTATTTTGCAAGTGATCTTGTAGGTTTTTCAGAATTTCTAGATTCGCAGATTTTTTGGAATAAAATCAGAAAGTAACACAGGAAAAGAATGTTTGCTTAGAACCACGATAAAAGTTACGAAGCTCCAAAATGATAAATTATAAAACTACGACGGTAACTGATTTCGTTAAGATAATGTGGAGCCCAAGCAACACAAAGAGGTTGGTCATCAGATGTGGTTGACACGACTACGTATAGACCCTGTTTTCAAAATGATAAATAATAAAACAACGTCGGCAACTGACTACGTGAAGACTATGTGGTGGAGTCCTAATGAGACTTCGACCAATTTTAGACCACGAAACGTGGTCTTCACCTAGTCAGTTGGCGACGTTGTTTTATAATTCACCATTTTGGTTCAAAAAACGATCTCTAGGTATTCGTGGCAACCATGTCTAACGACTAACATCTTTGTGTTGTTGGGATGGAGTCCTTTTGTGACTCCGACCAATTTTAGACTACGAAACGTAGTCTCTACGTAGTCTGCTGGTGACGTCGTTTTATAATTTACCAATTTGTTTCAAAATATGGTCTCTAGGTAGTCGTGATGACCACGTCTAATGACCAGCCCCTTCGTCTTGCTTGGGCCAAGTACCAAGATAGGTCTGTCCGTGGAGTGCTAAATCAATTTTGCCAAATGTTAGGCATTATTCCATCAGCTGAACTTAAAATTTTACTTTAATGAAGATATAACTTATATCACAATAATTAGGTGTTTTGTTGTAATTTTATCTTGTTAGATGTCAAGTAATATTTGTTTGAGAGATTCTGCATAAGACAAATATTCTTTAATATTACAAATTTTTTATATACGCTGATTAATAACACTAATTCACAAAAGGTGTATAAAAACGACCAAAACTCATTATTATAATAAAAATTTTAGATAATCTAATACATTTTTTTAATAAAAAATGTATAAACTTTTCAACGATGTATATTGTTATTTTGTACATATCTTAGTATAGAAGTTACAAGATCTAGAATTCGTCTTCTCTTCTTCACAAGATCTAGTTAAAAACAATTTTAATGACACCCTTTTCAGGCACCGGTAAGCGATGACCGAATTAGGTCACATTTTGCACAGATATTGCTCCTATAAGTAAGTGATCCAAAAAACAACAGCACCTTAGACTTTTGCATACCTTATATTTTAATAAATACTAATTTCACCCTGTTGCCTATTAGTTGTATAAAATGCGTTGAAACCGTATGCAATTATGAAAAAGTAAAAAAAAAATCAGACAAATTGGACACATTATTACTAATTTGGGAAGCAATTATGTAAATATGATTTCCCTTATATGGATTTTAGATTGTATTCACCTTTAGTCGATTTGATATTGTAGGCATTTGAACTCAGATATAATTTCAACACACATAAAATAAAATAAATTTAAAATTGATATTGATCGAATCAGAAATCTTAGTTATAATTATGCAATCGTTGCATGGTCAAGTTTTAAATATGTATCTCAGTTATTTACTAACATATATTGTATTGAAATTGTTCATAAAATTTAACAAATAAAGAAAATACGTTCTTACTGATATTTAGTATAAGTTTGAGTCTATCCAAAATACCTGCATTCTTACGATTAACATTGAAAGCATTTTTCTTGACATTTTCGAGATTTATATACATATGTATTATAGGCTGAATATTATAAATTTGAATTTAAATAAGTATTAGATCATGAGAAAGCATACAAAAAATAAATAAATACACAAGTGTTTTTAGCTCTATACTTTAGATATAATCAATTAAGCAGCCAAAAAACAGTAATGATAACGCTCAAGTTTTTGACTCTATCGGAATACTCGATAACAGTGTCATTTATTACTAGTGGATGAGCGAGATAAGTAATATTTGCCATTTAGAACTAGACAATTATATACAGGGTCAATTCTACTATGGGCGCAAATGGAGCAATTGAGCCGGACGTCATAATAGTCGGGCGCCAATTTTGGATTTTCGTAGTTCTTAAGTCTTGGAATAAGGAAGTCCCTTTGAAATGATGAAATCTCGTACAAAATTTAAATCTTGAAGTTTCATTGAAATCTCATTTAAATCTTTAATTCGGTGTCAGATATCAACAAAATCTAAATATTTTGATTTGATTTTAAAATCTCTGTCTGAGGCTTTAATTAGTTATACCAAGCAAGTGTTGCGATTCAATTTAAATTCATTCTTCTTAAATTTTTGCAAAACGAGGGTTTTTGATTTCTTGAAACCTCATCCCATTGAAATCTTGTAATCGTACTATTCGATTCTTGTAATCTCATTAAAACCCCCATTATCATCTTAAAATAACATTGAAATTTCATTACAATCTCGTGAATATCTTCAACATGAGTGAAATTTCATTAAAATTCCATAGAAGTCTTAAAATCTCATTGAAATGTTTAAATATCTTTGAATTCAAACTGAACTGTTAAAAAGCCTTTACAATTTTTAATTTTTTTTTAAATCTTAAATATCAATAAAATCTTGATATATCCTTGGAATCATTTTAATACTGAAATTTCCATCAAATCTTGAATTTTCAAGGAAATTTTGAAATCTGGGTGAATTTTATCTTATTGAAATAATAATAATTCATAAAAATTTTGAAATTTTGAACGTTTTATTGAAATCCTATATATTTTAATCTTTAATTCAGTGTGAAATACCAAAAATGCCCATATATCGAAAAATGGTGATGATTTTAAGTTAACTCGAAATATCGAAAACACACCATTTATCCGAAAAGTATGTATCGCGAGTAAAATTCCAACAAGTTATACTTCGATCTCATACTGTCATCTATATTTTTCCGATTTAAATGCAATCCTTTTAATTTTTTTGTTCAAACGACTTTTTTCTTGAAACCTCATCCCTTTAATCTCTTGAAATCTACTAAAATTCCAATGGATTCTTGTAATCCCATTTTAACCTCAAAATGCCATTAAAATTCCGTTGGAGTCTTGAAACTGAAACTAAAAAATGACGTGAATTCCCACTGAGCTTTTAAAAACTTATTGAAATCTAGAAATCTCATTGAAATTCTAAATCTAATTCAAATCTTGATATGTCATTGAAATGTCATTTAAATCTTGAAATTTCAATGAAATCTTCAAATCTACACTTAAAGTATTGTGCAGCGTGACAAAAACACGAAAACTGGCTATGGTTGGAGGAGGGAGGGGCGGTAATTTAAGTACTGTGTCGACCGACAAAAAATAAGAACCGCTCCTGGTAACAACAATAATTGGATCTGGCATAATACAATTTCTGGTGGAAAAAGGATGCCCACAAAGAGAAGTTCTCTCCCCAGTATGGTGATCACACAGGGATATGCAGACGACCCAGTAATTTTGACTTGTGGTCCAGGAAAGTTTTGAAATTTCATTAAATTCCCATAGAAATCTTAAAATTTCTTTGAAATTCCACTGAAATATTGAAATCTCTTTGATTTCTCTAATTAAAATATTGAAGTCTTAATTGAAATTCTAAATCTCATTTTAATCTTGAAAACTTCAAATCTATACTTTTAGTAGTGCGCCGGGTGACAAAAACACGAGAGCCAACGTTGGTTGGGAAAGTGAGCGGAGATAATTTAAGTACTGCTCCGGGCGATAAAATTATAAGAACCAAGCATTCAGCATTATATATCTCTTCTTGTCGACATTTTGACGCAAGTATGTACCAATCAGATTAACAGCTGACGTTGAGAAACGAAATAGAGGTGTGAGGTTCTTCAAAAGGATATCACGACAAGCCGCTTTGCTAAAATCTAACAACACGAGGATAAATATGCCTTTTCGGTCAATTCTTAGATGAATATCATCAACAATTTTTTAGTAGTGCCGATGATGTACTACATATATAAGATATCGTAAAATATACCGTCATCTATTTTTGAATTATTCATTCAAAACTTTTTGTACAGGAATGTCAGTATACTGATAGGTCTTTAATCCATTTAGATATTTTCCAAATTGACGTATAAATAGAAGTGGATGTAATGAAATTATATGTGAGCGTTATAAACGGAATTAGTTATCTGCAAGTTTGTTATACAAAAAGAAAAAGTACAAATATAAATTGCCAGTGTTATTATGTTGCCGACGACAGAAATTTTTAATTCGTGGCATGTTTTATCTTTTGGTGACAGAAGGATGTATATAGACGCTGTACTAACAGAAAAAGAAAAGAAAAAGATGGTTTGCAGCTGATTCACTAAGAACTTTCACTTTTGTTTATACACCATCCTTATTGGCAGAAAAATCAAACGAAGTTGTGTGTAAATCAATGTTTTAAGCACATCACACGGATTTAAATCCGATTCGGTAATTCAAGATCATTTTAAATCGACAGGAGAAGCAGTTTGTAGACTTAACAAAATAAAAAAAAGCTAATCTGGAAGAGAGTGTAAAAGAGCACACTGCTTCATATAACCCTTAAGTACTACAACGCTCCGAATTGAAGGTATATTTCCGGCAAATTACGATTGCAGACACGGCTAGAGATTACAATACCAAATATCAAAAGAAAATAAATTACGAATTAAATAGGAAAATTGTTAAAGCCGAAAACATAAGATTTAAAGTCCCATCTAAAGACCATCTTGCTAATATATTAAACAGCACAAAAAAAAACAATTTGGACAAGTCTCACGAAGTACTGAGTGTGATATATGTTCACAACACACTACGCATCGAAATAGGTATATACTGGCTCGGGACCTAATACGCATGTGAACAGTTGCACACTGTCGACATGCAGACAGTTATAATAATTCCAAAAATGTCAACAACAATAATAGTTTTTTGTTAGCCCAAAAATTTGCATCTCTGCACAACAAGGGAAATGATAAAAAATTGACCATTTATGAAATGAATCAATCACTGGACGTCGCTTCGTCATGTGCTATACGAAATATAATATATGTTATACGAAAATCTGATCCTGTAGTTTCTGACTTTATTTTCCGGGCAGACAATTGCAGTGCTCAAAATAAAAATTGGACGTTATATTCAGCACTTATTTAACTGGTTCATCAAAGTTCATAAAATTCAATCACAATAAAATATTTGGAATCAGGCCACAGCTTTATGAAATTTGATTCTATACGTAAAGAACCCATGGTTCAGTTGCCAAAATTGGAATCAATAAAATTTGTACAATTTGAAAGAGAGTCTCACTTAATATTCTATAAGCAATCGTTTGATTAGGATACTTAATATCATTTAGTAATTGCAATTATCTTCTATGTTAGGTAAGTTTCCGCCTTTCTTACAAAATCCTGTTGGATTAAAAAGCTCGAAAAAGAAAACAATGACCAAAGAATGGGTGCCAGCAAGAAAACGACTGCTTTGGGATGCCATTCCAAATAATGATTCAGCGAAAGACTTGTGCTCTAGCCTAACACTTACTATGTGTAAAATTTAACGTAAAATAATAACTTCAAAGATTTATATTTTTTTATAAATAAAAAACTAAAATACTTCTAAACAAAGCATGAATATATAACATACCTATACTGAATTAATGTGTACATTGTACAATATATCATCATAATTACGTTAAAATAAATAATTGAAAGACAAAAAATGAAATAAAAAATGCACAAAAATTAAGTTACTGTTACTGTGTAAAATATAATATTTAAATAAACTAAAAACTTAAATACTTATATTAACAAGGTATATACTAGACGGTTTCACCAGCGCAAATTATTTTATGTATGAATTTGAAATGATGCTCATTAGGAAGACTTTACCCTGAAAATATCAAGCTTCTGGTGCGAGTCGAACCCACGTCATTCCGATAAGAACTCGACTGCTCAACTTCTAAGCTACGGAGACTACAACTTTTTGACAAGCTTATCATCCATATAACTAACACACAATACACATTTATAAATATATATGTATATATATTATATTATATTATTATTATTATATATAGGTATGTATATATATATATTTGTTATATACGTTTTTCTTGACCATAGCTGTATGCGCGTATCTATTCGTCACATCACAAGACGAATTAATGCTTGCATGCTTACGATTTTTCTGAAAACAACACAAACATTTCAAAAAATGCCATCTTTCAAAAATAACTATTTTAATTAGAAAATATCAGGATGACCTGATTGTTAAATATTTGAGAAATTTTCGTTTTATCAGTTCGTTAGAATTTTCCCTCTGTTCTCTGTATAGATAAACTTATTTTACCTTCAATTTTCCATGTTGATTCCAGTCCGCTTAAATTCTCTTAAATTTAAACCATATCGCTTTGATTATTATATTTCATTTCTGCCAATCATTAAAGCATTATACAGAATTTTTATATATACATTTACTTCAGTTCAAGAGTTCTGCAGAATGGCCTTTGTGTGTCGCTTTTCCTATTGCAAAGGTTATGCATGTTGTTTGATTTTCTTGTGCAGGTATTGTTTTGTTTCGCACACGTACATCTCATTACAATCCTTTCTACCAACTTATAGCTTCATAGCACACTGATGATAAATGTTCTTTAGGCGTCTTATCTTTTAGTTTGTAGAATATATGTTTAGTGAGTGTGTTATGTGGTTTGCCGACGACTTGAATATTTGAGTGGGCCAGTATGAGTTTATTTGGTTCATTCACAATCCCGAAATAAACGGAATGCTAATGGTTCGTTTATACTCAGTGTTTGGGGTAGGTTGTTAGTTTCTGATTTGTTATTTTTGTTGTTGATAATATTTTATTGTTGCTGTTAATTCTCTGTTTACGAAGTTAGAGAAGTATCCGTTTTCTTTGAGTTTCAAATTTTGGATGAAATCGTTTATGGGACAACTCATAATTTGTTCAACTAAAATAGATGCTGTGTATATGTAACTTTTTTTAAAGTAAGAAGATTTGAGGAAATACTCTTGTATCGCCCAGACTGAGTGGATTTGCGATAATAATCGGTGAATATTTTGTTATTTGTGTTGTGTATGAGTTTGTGGTTCAACACGGCTATTTCCTTGTTTTCTTTGATTTCTTCAGTAAATTACAAGAACTTATCAAAAATGTTAAATGCTGTTATCATATATTGCAACTGTTCGGTTGAAATTTAGGCAATACGCAATAATTACATTTAGCTCAGCAATGTCATCCACTTGTCACCTTTTTACTTGAACATTGAAAACTATTTCTGTCTGAGCATAGCTTTGGAACCAAAATACATTTGGCTCGATAGCCTAGCTCAGACAGATATATGTTTCGAATGTGTAAGAAGGAATGACATGAAGACACCATTGAAGCGCTAAATGAGGTCAGCTGTTTACTAAATGAGTTAATTATCAAAATAACGATAGCAGAATGTCTTAATTTTCGGGGAAATATTTTTCGGGCAAATGTACTTCGTGCGGTCAATTTTTTTAGGGCAAATGATATCGTGTAAATGTTTTTCGGGAAAAAGATTTTCAGTCAAGTGTCAGGATAACCGTCCGGTCAATTTCCAGTTACTTACGATCGATTTCCGGTTTGGTTGGTTTTTGGTCGATTTTTGTTGACTTCCGATCAATTTCTGTTCACTTATGGTCGATTGCCAGTCACTTCCAGTTGATTTCCGATCGATTTCCAGTCCATTTCCACTTCATTTCTCGCCTCTATTTCATCCAAAGTCGTTGTTTCGGAGAATTATCGTTTTCGGGTGAATTGTCGTTTTCAGGGAAGTGTGCTTTCAAAGAATTGTAGTTGGTATAGCACGGGACCGGCAATACTATGGTCGTGAGTTCAAGTCTCGAGATTTACTTCAATCCTTTATAATAAAATTGAAATTTATTTTAAAAAAAAAAGTTTATGTAGCTCAAACTAGCTAATAAACCAAAAGAAAGAAACAGATGGCTCCAAGGTCCACTAGGGTTTTTAGCATTTCGCTTGGGTTACCCTTCAATGGCACAGACCATTAGAAGTTGCCGGTCGAAAGAAAATATTCGGCAATCTGGCAAGAGTACCGACTGAAAAATAGTCATGCATACTTTGTTTTTTTCACCAGTTTTAATAACCTCTCCAATTGTATATACATAAATAACTTTGAAATCGAATTTTAAGTCAAAACTCATAGAAATTCGAAACATTGTGAAATAGAAAATTGAAAAAGTACAAACAATTAGGCAACAGTTATTTGTAAATTCACTGAAAAAAAAAAAACAAAATACAATACAATGAAACAATTATCATTTTAATTTAAATAAAATAAAGTTATTTTTTTTTTCATTTACATAAAATTAAATATAAAACCTAAAAATTAATTAAATTCCTAAACAAAGAATTGAAATATTTAAACAGTCGACGACACATGGAGGCCCGAAAATGACTTGCACCTAGAGCCCAAAAAAAACAAAATAAATAAGAATTGAAATTTTATTATATAAATTGATTTTAGATAGTTTATGTATAAACCGTTGTCAACGAAATAAGAACGATTAGTTTTTTTTTTTTAATTTTTTATAAAATATATTTCTGTGAAAACATATTCTTCCAAACAAAAATTAAAACAATTTAGTAATAAACCAAATAAAATAAGTAACCTTTTGAGTTTCGACTGATATTTTATAAAAAAAATAATATGAAATAAGTACCAAAAATTTAAAAAAAAAAAAAACAATAATCGTTCTTATTTAGTTGACAAAGGGTGTATATATATGCGCAATTTTTTATTCGTATGCATATATTAAAAGAAAAATAGATAAATCTTGCTAAGATAAAACTGTGTTTATGTGAACATAGGAGATTTCTTCGAATGTCTGCTTTGTAATCATAATTTTAAAAAAGAAAATGGAAAGTTGAACGTCAATTTTCACAATGTCAATGACCAATTTGACTCCGGATGAAAACAATTTTAAGCAGACATTAGGCTTTTTTGTAAACTTTTCCTCCGCGTTTTTTTGACACGCCTTACATTTATTCTTTTATTTAATGCGCTCGGCTTTTTCTGTACTTTATTTTTTTCTTCCACCTTTAGAGAGTGGTCCCATTAGGCTTTTTTCTGCCGGCGTTATTTTGACACTCCATACATCAAGAAACTAGACGCCACTTTTTTTCATTTAGAATAACGCGCAGTTAAAGAAAATCTTGTGCTGCCATAAAAACATCGGCGGAAAAAGCCTTATGTGGCCACCGCTTTTTGCGCGTTTAAATAAATAAATAAATGTCATGAAAACGCGGCCACTACATTAATCAGCGGCATCTTTTCGAATTTTCATTTCAGATTTGTTTCAATCATTCATAATAAACTTTCTACAAAAATGTTTGATTTTGGGGCCAAATCAACTTTTAGGCGGCCAAAATTTCTTCGATCGTCCTAAGGGGTTTTGGAAGTCAATGATTTCGAATTCGAAGTAAATTTTTGTTTTACTCTACTGTCACCTTAGGGAAAGGAGGGGGTTAAATCCTTTTATTTAATAAAAAATACCGAAACATTGTATTAGGAGGTTTTGGAGGTCGCTGATTTTTATTCGAATTCGAAGGGGGGTCAGTTTTTTATTACTTCCTTCCCGCCCTTGGGGAAGGCGGGTATTACATCTTATCATTTAATAAAAAATACGAAAACTTTGTACTATGGGGGGTTTAATGATTTTGAATATGTGCCAGATATTTTTATCCTCTCCCACCCTTGGGTAAGGAGGGATTAAATCTTATTATTTCATAAAACATACGAACAAATTATATTTATGAGTTTTCGGTCCGATTAGATGTTGGGCATGGTCGGACCAAGGACTGGTAGGTTCCTCGAAAAAGAGGTTTTGTTAAAAAAAACTTTTTGGTTTACAATTCGATTTGATTCAACTCTTCATAGATCTTAGAAAATATTAAAATATTATTTTGTTTTTATTTTTAGATCAATCTGATATAGCGGGAATCGAAAATCAAAATTTTTGTTGATTTTTAGGAAAATTTACAAAAATTTAGTTATTTGGTAACAACTTTTTAAGGAGTGATTTTTCGGACACGAAATGTATGAAGTACTCACAACGTATTTGGAAAATATACATTTGATCCATATACGCCAAACCTCTAAACTCAATATTTCTAGGAGATCCAACACCAAAGTATTGTTTCGGCATTATTTTATTTTTTTGAGCTTTTTGTGTTTATTGTCCAAATCGATTCAAATTTTCACAGATATTGAAAAGTATTCCTAAAGTGCAACATACCAATTTTCGGACAAATCTGATATAGGGGAGAGTAGGCTCTCAAGCACCCAAGGGAAACAATTCTGCCGTGCAGGACGCTTTAGCAGCCTTTTTTTATAATGAGACGTTCTACTTTTAATAAAACTTTATCAAATGTTAATGCACTTATTTTATGACTAGCGAACTTGTGTTTTTTATATTTTGTTGTACAAATTCATGCGATGACGTAATTTTTGTACTAATAATATGTGTAAATAGGATGCACAAATTCCGTAGACCAATTACTGAGCTGCATTTTTTATTTCCTGTATAAAACATGTATGTTTGTAGAAATAACTATTGTATAAAGATATACGGACACGTAATTATTTATTGGTCATCTAAGGGTATATTGTCAATTTTTTCCTTATCTGTTATATATAGTTGTAATATTGATAATAATTAATAACATTATTGTATAATAGGTTTTTGCAAATAAAACAAAACTGTTTTAAAACCAAAAAAAAAGGCTGCAAATGGTTCCCCTAGGTCACATGATCTTCCACATACTTTCACAGTCAACAAGCAACAA
>JANTEX010232369.1:0-13286 GCA_024741295.1 Macrocera vittata | reverse complement strand
AGAAAATTAAAAAAAACTAATTAGTATTCGAAAAAATACAAACGTTTTTATTTATAAGTAAAGTTTCCTATGAAGGCGAGTTTAAGGAAATAGTCCAAGTCGAATCTCCTAACAGATTTTCCGTTGAAGGTAATTTGAGTATATGTAGTAAAAATCAAGAAAGTTTTACCTAAAGGCTAGTTTAAGGAAATAGTCCAAGTCGAATCTCCTAACAGACTTAGAATGTAGTAAAAAATTAAGAAAGTTTTACCTAAAATCACCTTAGACTGGTCACCGAGAATAATCATATTATTTATATATTATATTCGTGCACTCACGTGCAATAGATTACGTTTGTTATTAAAAGTATATCTACACGAATAACAGAGTGTTTCAAAATAAATATACTTAAAATTGCTATTATGGTTATTAGAAATAATATTAAAGTATTACGTATTGATATTTTGCTTTAAATTAACAATTATGGCCTGTGGTTATTAAGCTCATTTTAAAATTCAAGTGGATATATTTAAACGTGTTCAAAAAGGTTATGATTTAAGAATATGAAACTAATGTTTTCGTGAGAGACAATAGTGTTTACAAAATTTTAATTTAGGTATTTTAAAATTTTAAAATTTTTATTTTTTAAAAGTAACTATATGATGTGTAATAAATCACAATTACTTATTTCATATTAAAACATTTTATGCCACCCTGTGACCTGTATTTTTAACAAAACTGTTTGTCGGTTCACAAAACGCATGAGAATTTGTGTAGGAAAAAGACATATGCTGATATGTGACATACTTTTCTGTCCCACGACAAAAAATCATATTATTATATGGGACATATTTCTACAATTAAGAAATATTAACTTTAAAACCATCTTCATCAAATCTGTTGCTTTTTTTCACATGAAGAAATATTGTTTATATTGAATGCTTTTTGTCTTCATAGTCGTAGCAGTCGTAGGTTACTATCAAGGAAAAATTACGTCCAAATCCTGAAAATATTACGTCCTGATGACGGCTGAAAATTACCCACTTTCGAATTGAAGACGTAATAAGACCGACAATTTTCTCTATACAGCACAAAACAAATAATTTATCTGTTTTATATTAGGGCTATATGTGGATAACTTGACTTGATTTGTTACTTGGGATAGAATTAATTACCTTTAGAACTTTCCTAATGGTAAATAGGAAAATATTTCGTGCATTTAACTAGAAGTATTAATAATAATTCAGCAGTAAACGAAATAATAAACTAACTGTATCAATAATAAATCATTATTAATCATCGAAAGAACTCAAAAATAATAAATTAGGAGTAAATTTGGCAGAGCTTGTCCTATACAAAATCGTGCTTTTCATCTCTGATAAGTCTTTTCTGACGGGTTGTGTGGACTATTTCCTAAAGTAGTTGCTGGATATACAATACACTGATAAGACTCTCGTTTTGCTATTGCCTTATGGTTAAGGGTAAGAGTAAAAACAGCTATTAGTGATCTGAGGACATTTTAGCGAACCACGGGAGTAATAGTAATGGCACTACTGCTGCTATCGGAGTGCTCCCTAATATCCCTCCGCTACATTGTTGAGTGGAGGCAATTGCAATGTCAGCCATAAGTAGGTTGAAAGCTGTAGGAATGTTAAGTGAAAAGGAGTGCAACAACTAATAACGCGGTTCATTTATCGAATCAGTACATATGTTGTTATCGGATCACATTCTACCTATGTTTTTAATTTCGATAGGCATTTTGAGGTTATGCTTCTCTCCATGCCAGACTGGAATGAGGGTCGGTATTACTAGTACTAATGGTTCAAGGATAGGCAGTAAAAAAGGGGCGAGAATGCATTCAGATGGTCTTTATTTAAATATCTATATCCCTTTGGGAGCATACTCGACAGTGTTTCAAGCTAAGGTATTGGCCATAATAGTGTGCGCTCAGAAGATGAGACAGATATGGCTGACTTGTGGACACACATTTTTATATACTCAGACAGCCGTTCAGCTCTGAAGACACTTAGATCTGTGGGATCGACGACAAAGCGACTAATGTAGTTCTTGTGACTCTAGTTCCCGTGCATAGCAGCATACCGTGTTATAGATAGAAATAGAAGATATCGGGTGTGGGTATACAGAATCCAAGACCACTATGTGAGCTCATTGTTTGAATTTTCAATTAGAATACCTAAGGGGCAGAGCCGGATCTAAGTCTCTTCAGGCTCTAGGCAGACATTTATTTGCCGTCCTTCCCGTAATTCCATAATTGAGAAGCAAAGAAATATTTCACGATCACTTCTGAATTTTGTTGAGTAAAAAAAAGAGGTCACACAAAATTATCTGCCGCCCCAAAATTATGTGCCGACCACAGGTAGCTGCCTATACCTTGCATCTTCCAAGGGGACATCCATTACTCATTAAATTTCCAGACAGACAGCCATATGAAGGAGAGCAAGTCCCCTATCCTACAGCTTGGATTTCGGTTACGGGCACAATGTGCCCTTCCAAAGTCACCAAGCATTTACTTTATAGAGTGGGACAGTAGTCACACAAAAAAAAGGTTCAACTGCCTTGAACCTCGTCACACTCCATACATAGGTGAAACTCCTACTCTATTTCATTGGTCACGGAGATAGTGCCCCATTAGTACATCAGTTATAAGTTTCAACTTTTGTCAACACAAGCCTAGAAAACCGACTGATCTTGATTTTCTCAGACTACCAATAAATAGTCAAGACTGTATCTAAAATCAGTTCTCGGCTGATATAGTTTCTCTGGGCCTACGAGTCTTATATCCTAAGTTGCAGCCGCGCTTACCCAGGTCATTCACAATAAAGTGCGCGGCTGACTCTTTCTCTCCACATTTGTCACATAGGCGGGTCTTGTAAAACTCCCATGCTGTTGAGATGTATCTTCAAGTGACAGTGCCCAGCTAGTAGACCATTAATTACGCCAATTGTTGGTTTCTTTAAGGAAAGCAGGTCTTGCGTTAGTTTTCTGCCCGGACTGTTGATAATATTTTTGTTTGGTTACATATCCTGCCAGAGCACCAAGTTTTCCTGTGTTTCCTTGATAAACTTCACGCGTAATCATTAAATGTGGTAATGTGGATTGCCAGCAACGGGTTCCGGGACAAATTATCTGGTTTCTGTTCCCTAGCGCGTCGGCTCTTTCATTTCCCTCAATTCCTAAATGCCCAGGCATCCATATAAGGCCAATCTGCTTCTTCGAGGATAAATCAGCCAACGATCTTTTGTAATCAAGTACTAAGCCTGATCTCACTTTGATGGCTCCAATTGGCAGATTTAGAGTCGGAGCAAATGGCGATTGATTTACCAGTCACTGTTTTCAGTTGCGGAAGATCACAGCGAGATTTTATCGCCATCACCTCTGTCTGAAAAACAGATCCTATTGGAAGCAAGAAGCCTGAAATCATATTTGTAACATGACCTTCAGCACGAGCGCTGCCATTGCATAGGAACCCACCCGTATATCCTACCAATCCCTTTACGGAAGAGTAACTGGACGATCCTCCATGATAGGAGAATCTTAGAAGGCTCGCTGAAGTCATATATTGGGCTTAATTGATCCATTACAGCCAGCCTATCCTCCACGTTTGAGATGTAGTTTAATATAGTGCGATGCCTTGAAACCCTACCATTGTCTATCCATGTACCTCTATAGTTTTCAACCGGGTCGCACTTAGAGAAGTTTTCCGTTAGATCGCATTCATTGCTCCAGTAATTGCAGTGCAAGCCATGTGTTGCACTGAGTTCGTCGATACTAAATTTATATCTGCCCTTGGCCACCAAACTACAGCTACATACGTCAGAGTTAGTCTCACAAGCCCTGTGGACATCCATCGTACACTTTTTGGTGTAAGCCTCCGCATGTTCTTCCTATAGCTCTAGAGCAAACCCAAAATAAATGTCGGGCTTTCTTGCAATTTGAAGATAAGTGCTCGGACCAGTTAAGTTTCTTGTCCAATGTGAGCCCTAAGTATTTTACTTGTCCCATAAACTCTAGGTTAGTAGAAAACAGTGTAATCAGTCTTTTGATATATCATCCGCATATGCCTGCGTATAAATGGATGACCTCTTCAGACGTCCAATGTGTGGTTATGTACCACAACACACCATAACAGAGGTGAGAGAACGCCGTCTTGTGGGCATCCTCTGTTTGTGACTGCCGTAAGAGAATTTCCAGCCATCTCGGTCGTAAGCCAGTTTCCGAGCATTACTATAATCCATAGACAATTGCTTCTTCGATATCGCGAGACCTGGCTGCATGGCTCATCGATGCTACAGGCGTGTTGTTAAGAGCCCCCTCACTGTCCAAGAGGGTGCACAGACCAATCTACTTGGCATCCGGAGTTCTTTCAAATCTAGTCACTAGTTGGTGCAGCGTCAGTTGATTTTCCGGCCAAATATGCGTGCTGGTTCACATGCAATGGCGTCGAAACCAACGATACGTATCTAATGTATCGGTCTATGATCCTTTCCAAGATTTTGAGAAGAATTCGTGTCAGACTTAAAGATCTAAAGTCCCCACCGACTTTGCAAGCTCTGCCAGATTAGGAAATAAAGACAACTCGGGTATACCTCCAAACCTTTTGAAAATATCCAAGCTTCATCGACTCAGTGCGGCAAAAGAATCGTCGGTCCCTCCTTTCTGAAGACCGGATATATTCCGTCTACACCAGGGGACTTATAAGAGTCAAATGATAATCAACCGCCCAGTTGATCTTAATCTCTAATTTTATAGTTACGCAGTTTTGAAGTACTGACACATGTTGTACACAAGTGCTCTCTATATTAGCTTCTCCATGTCTTAGAACTACGGACCCAGGGAAATGGACGGAAAGCATATGTTTAATTGTTTCTAGCGCAGATGAAGTAAATGTTATATCTGTCCTGAAAATTGTTGTGTCCGGTGTCCGATGACGATTCCTTCACAAGCTTTCAAAGGATCTGCGTTTGCTTAGCTTAACTGCTTTCTTGAACGCTATTTGAGCGCGCCTGTACTCGTGCCAATCCCATTTATACGTCCGAGTAACTCTGTTCCAGTTCTCTCGCGACGCTTTTGATATATTCAATTGCTGGAGTCGACCATGCAAAGTGCATGGGTCCAGACGTCTCTGAAAGTGGGCAAGCAAAACTGTCCCAAGTAGTTCTGATTTCTGTAAACAAGTGCAAGATCCTTCCTCGCACTGAAAAATCAATAAATTTATGGTCAGAAAAGAGCCTAAGTGAGACACACACCAGTCCTCAATTATATCGTCCGGTCTTTATTTGTTTTTACTGCCAAACACCCAAAAACTTGCAATTGGATGAACCCCAAGAATTTTTGGTGCACTTGGCAGATGCTATACTGTCTTTCTAGTAAAAATGTAGCCAACAGAGTGTCCACTATGCCAGACACCAAATAAAGGGCGATACAACTCCACCGTGCGGACATCCATTTCCGACAGCAGCAACTAGTAAATGACCCTGTAGACCGGAATGCAAATGTCGTTGAGACATCTAAGACGGGATATATTCTAAACCTATTAGCCGCATGGACGATGAAATCCGTACATACACTGTTGAAAGTGCCTTCTATGACAACAAAGGCTGACATGCGAAATGCATTACTCACAAGAGCATGAGTCAGCCCGCCTTACAATCCGAAACAGATCACAGAACGGCCTCGTTGATAGGCATGCTGCTCCTAGTGTAATACTCGAGCTATTAGAGCATCATCCCTAATGAAATGATCATCAATCCTTTCCAAAGACAGGAAGTTAAACTGATTGGCCTAAAGGAACTTGTACTGGTATGGGTGTCCTTGAACGATTTATGGATGGACATTACCTTAGCAAATCGCCACCCCTTAGGAGAGTATCCGCTAGTCTAACATGCTCTAAATATACCAAGAAGATACCTAGAGTCCTAAGCCTAATAAGTGTTTCAACCCCTTGCAGAATGGCAGGCAAAATGCCATCCATACCAGGTGCTTTAAATGGCTGAAAGGAATTAATAGCCCGCCGAATCCTGTTAATAGTGTTTACCATACTCGATACTCCAATCAGGAACCACCGGAGTCAAATCCCGAACTGCATCTGACATTGCAACAGGTACATCGGATGTTATTAGGCAATTCGATAAGAGGGAGTGAAACAAATAGGTCAGAGTCTGCAGCCTTTAATATCGACACAACGACTTTTGCAATCTTACAGTATCTTTTACCGTGCAAATATCAGCACAAAAGGTGTGTCAGGCAGGGCTCTCTCTCTCTCTCTCTCTCTCTCTCTCTCTCTGATCTCAGTCAGAAGCGTCTCTTGACCTTTTGGTCTTGCTTTCTGCTCTTCTGACAAGTTTTCTTACTTCTTTGAGCTATGGAGCATTCATCGAGCTTTTAGACGTTTTTACTGGACAGGCTATTTCAAAAGATAAGACCAGATGAGCCTAAGTAACAGACTCAACAGTGTTTTAGAAATGAAAACGGTCGGGATGCAGTTTTTTTTTGTAGGTCCGGAACGAATGGTAGGGCTGTAAACTAACACTCGCAATAGCTTTGTCAAGGGAGTGGTAGAGGGTTGTGTTAGTGATACAGAGCTATTGTGTAAGCTTTGGACGGAGCAGCCATTTGTAAGACTTAAACGTACGGATTACTCACACAGTTTATCCGCAGTAAATCCAGCTCGAATGCCCAATATAGTTTGCAGGATCAAAGTTTCGGATCGAAGACTTTCAAAGTTGGTAAAATCATTTTAAAAAAAAATTTCCAAATCGACTTTTCGAACAATTTGTAAAATATTTTGGTGTACACGTTGGCATTTTTTTTACAATTGCAATATTATAGCAACAAAACCTTTTGTCTTAATACAACAAACTTTTTCTACTATTTTTTAGACAAAGTAAAATAATAAAAATGATAATACATATTAACAAATTATATTAGACGATTTCATAAACCAGCTCAAATTACGGTTGAATTTAAATTGATGATGCATATTAGGAAGATTTTGCCTTGAAAAAAATAACAGGCTTCCGGTGGGAGTCGAACCCACATCATTCGGATAAGTACTCGACTGCTTGGGTCTCCGTAGCTTAGTGGTTGAGAAGTCGAGTACTTATCAGAATGAGGTGGGTTCGATTCCCACCGGACGCCTAATATTTTTCAGGGTAAAATCTTCTAAAATAGGCATTATTTCAAAATTCAACCATATAACAATTACAATATTTAGGTGCCTCCGGTTGACATAACGATTTACAGAGCAATGCTTCGTGCAATTCGTCGTGATGAACGAAAACGCAGCGCACTTGCATCGTATGCATTTATCGTACAAGAAGAGGACATCAAAGAGCTCATCGAAACAATCTGGCATGGTCACTCAATTCTAAGTCAATGCAATATTCGGAAAGAGTTAAGGTCGGCTAAATATTACACGGCCCTATGCCAAATATTATTGCAAAACAAAAATTTGACAAAATCACTTACCAAAGATTGCCACGCTGGAACAAAGGTGACGACTGGTCACCGTGGAATTGTATTTGTCTAACCGACGAAGAAGCCCGTTTCCACTTGAAAGTCACTTACCTGGAAGAAGTGTACAGCGAATATTTCATCAAAGACATCCAAAGTAAGCATATGCTATCGAGATTGTTGTTTCGCAAATTGGAGGATGTCAATTTTGATTTTGTCGAATCGTTAGAATGGTGGAATGTCGGCCTAAACGGCAAAATAGTGTAACATTTTCTTATAAACAGGCGCCAAATACACTTATAATTAATTATCAATTGATCAACAGAAATTTACACAATTTGTTTTTTCTTGGTTTTAAATTAAATACTAAAATCTGTATATTAGTTAAATAAATTGTGTGTATGTCACAGGGATTTTTAAAATGTGTTTTTTTTTTGTCTACACTTTAGCACCACTGCTAATGGTACGCTTTATTTTCTCGTCTAAATACTGGACACGTTTCAACAGTTTGTCGCTTGTATTGAATTCATTGTACGGAATTGATAATATCGTGTAACCGTTTTTCTCGAGCAAACGATATGCCAAAGCCGTGCAACCGTTTTGTTGCTGATGCGCACCTTGACACATGTCATGAAAATCTAAGATCATTATTGCAAGTCTAAAAACACCAAAAAAATGCATTAAAAATATGAACTGCATTTAAATTTGATCAACAAACCTAGTGGCATCTTTGTGATTTTTAGCGACCGGCAGAGGATTTCGTTTTTGGTCCAAAACACACTCAGCATCTGAAAATGTGTTGTATTTAGGAAAATGTTTAACCGGGGAAAAAAATTGTATTCTTTTGTACCGATCACGAATCCCATCGATGTATCGGTATTTGTTCGTAACAAAGATTCTGATGCAAATAGACTTTTGAGTGCATCCAAAAGACCGTTAACCAAAACCAATTTATTTTTATTGTGCACAATTGGCACTGTAAATATCGAACTTTTTGCACTTAACTTTGATCCAGTGTAGGCGGGTTGTAGGAGTTGCGTAGCAGCATTGATGTTCAGCAATTTCATTTTGATTGTCGGCGACAAATCATCGGCACGTTCGATAACGAGTTTTTCAATGAATTCATTGCTGTAAGCCCAAAAGATAAAATATTAACTACAGCTCGACATTGATGGGACATTTTCGTAGGCTTACTTGAGTACGGAATCGTAATGATGAGCATCGGCAAAATTCAGCACAACCAATGCCCAAACGTGATTCAACCAGTCAGCTAGCTTGGGGAAGTCTTCTTTTGCCAGACTATTGACTAGTTTCGACTTGATGACATCGGCTTGTGTCGATGGATAATTAAGCGTGGCCAATGTTAGAAATAGTGATGAAATGTCTTGTGGTCGACAAATTTCATGATGTTGCAGAATCCAGTCAATTAAATTTTCAAGAACATCTATAGTGAATGGGATTGAGATTTATTCAAATTGGCTATCCATAAGAAAGAGTAAAAAATTTTAAGATTTGAAGAATGCGAACTTATTCTTTGACAGAACCTACAAATTAAAACTAAACACTTCAAATGTGGTGAAAATTGAAGCGCACATTCAGAGTTATCCTAAACAAAGCAAGCGCTATTTTGTATCGATAGGCAAAATAGCGAATAGCACCAGCAAATCCAAGAATCCGTGAGATTAACAAACAAACGAGCAGTGTGTGGACACAAAAAGGAGTAGTGTTCCAATATTTATGGTTTTTTAGGTGCCTGGGTGACCTATTTGTAATACTGGTTTAGGGTAGGAATGTAAATATACAAGAATGGTATTCCGGAATACTTTATTTAATCTAAGGCATGTTCCGGGATATAATAGAATTGTTTATAAGCCCAGCAGATCGCATGTACGAAAAAAAATGTATGTGCCCGAAAAGATTATTCTACCAATTTCTTCAAGTAATGACCCTAACATGAAATCGCCACGAAAAAGAATCGCTTCGCCGCGAATAAACCTTTCATAGAATTCGCTTTTATCGAATATCACTATTTGCCTCTGAGCTATAGTTTCCATGGAGGGCAGCACGAGCCCACAATTCTATGGTCGTCGGTTCGAGTTCCACTCATCAACTCAATCTTTTAAAGAGATTATTCATTTGAGATTTTACTTTAATCTTTCATAATAAAAATAAAAAGTTCTGTTTCTCATTCCTGAATATAGAACAAAACAATAATGCTAATTCTTTGTTTACTCTGCGGGGCCCATTGTTCCAGAACCAGACAAAGGGAGTTGACAAGCACAAGTTCCAGTTGAAAAGTCTAGTTTTGTTCTACTTTTCCTGAGTTCTCTTATCCTTAGCGCCTTTTCTTTCCGCAGAAATTGTTTATTCAACTTTGAAATAAATTCAATTCTTGTTCCGTCACTAAACAAACTTAACGAATTTTAATGCTTAACTCATCCTCAGATAATCAAAAAAAGAAGGTATTTCAGTCAATAACATTTTTTTTAAATACCCTCCTATCACATCTCAAAGAGATTGTTTACGCGATGATTAAGAAAAATTTCTTCATGTCAGTATAATAACTTGGGTAAATATTTGAAAATATCTATTTGCGGTTACACATATAACATACAAAATATAAGCAAAGAACAACTAAACATGTTGTTGTTTTACATTTCAAATAAAGTTAAACGTCGCAAGCTTCACACCTCACAACAACAACAACAACGAAAAAAGCTCGCTGTATCGCTGATAATATACAATTATTGAATTACTATACATAATTAGACAAAATAAAAAACAAACAAACAAAATACTTGTAAATATGTATAGTGACTTACTTGGATGTCTGATTTGGTGTGGCCGTTGGTGATGTTACAGTCTTTCGTTTGTGCGATGAAAATAATTTATTAAATAAAGCCATAACGTTCTCACTAAATTTGCGTTTTTTTCTCTCTCTTGACTGTTAAGTTCCTCAAACCGAAAATTAATTAATAACCGATTTTATAATAAATATCCGAAAAGCATTAGTTTTTTGTTGTTGTTGTATTTTCACAGCATACACATATTGCTACTAAAAACGAATAAACAATATCTACTATAGTCTACTGGCAAAATCAACACTTTTTTCTTTTGTACCTTGTCCGATGACTACAAATGCATATAATAATCATCGTTGTCGTCATAATATTTAATAATATGTTTTTGTATTTGTGTATTATACATTTGACGGATATATCAGGAAAACAAATGTATGAAACTATATATAATACACCACAAACTCAGACAGTTTTATAATTATTTTATCATTTTCTTTTTGAATCGCGCACAATACTTAATTAAAAGTTGGAAATTTATTTAAAATGTTCGTTTATAATTGAGCCTGTACGCACTGCGTTATTTCATTCCTATACATGTAATGTGTATAATTATGTAATTTTAAATGCACTATTTATTTATTTTTTTTTAAATAAAAAAAAAACTGTTAAAATTTTAAATTCATTTGATATTTGTTTGAATTTTTTATTTTGGAAATTACGGCACAAAGCAACAATAGCACACATAGTCAATATTTTCGTCAATTAAATACATCAGCGAGTGATAAGACGGAATTCTATCGCCGTCCAAATTCCTCCTTTAACTGATGCAATGCAAAAGAATAAACGAGATTTTAAATTCGCATACTAGAAATTTATTCGCGCACACAATTCTTAAAACAGCCCAACTGCGCATGGATACAGAATATGTTTGTGTATAGTCGCACATCCAAATAATGTATAGAGGTAGGTGCGCGCGGCGACTTATATTTTGAATGTAAGTAAACAATGAATTATATACTTTTTTTAAGCACACACATACAAGTCAGTATAAATTAGATGTACGCATATATCTACGATTAAATGTTACTATAATTAAGTATAGGTTTGTAGATAGGTCTATAACAGTGCTGGGCTATATTGTAATAAATTCGTAAAGATGACTGGGTATTGCATTTTATTTTCATTTAATTAGGTTTTCTGGACTAATTTGATTTTTAATTTTTTTTTTGGAAATTGTTAAAACAACCGACTCTGATCAAATCGCCTATCAACCGCCCGCTATGCGCAATCAAATGCGATAAAGGTTCGCGCGCATCGATGAAATATAGATATCATTACAAATGTGTGTACTCTCTCTCTGTGTTGCCGAGTGATCAATTTATAAATTCGAGAAATTTAAAAAAATACTGACAAAACAGTGGCAGATTAAACATTGAAGTTTATTCTTTAAAATCGTATTTATATATGTACATATAGTTAGATATTTGAATGTTGTCATGTTGCACACATGTTTTACCATTTGTATAACGTTAATGTATTATTTTGTGTAGTTATACTATCAAATCTCAGTATATAGTATGCAAGTAGTAGATTTTATACATGTAAAAGATATCGACACTTAAACCTCATTTTGAAGTAGATGAATATAATTGTATATATTCGATACATATATGTATAACGAACAAAATACACATTAACACTTTGGTCACGTGCATGTTATTTTGGTCATATGACTTGAGATACATAATTTTACAGAAAAAAAAAAACTAAATAAAAAACAACAAGAAATAAAATGTAAGCCTTTCAAGCATACGTTAAAATGTAACATTTTATTAATATTATTTGACAAGTGGTTAAATATAAGTGAATGGAATTTTTTTTAAAAATAAAAATCACATTATTGTTTAGGCATATGTTAGTATTTTTACGCAGTATATAATGGGGTCTAGACGTGGATGATTGTGTATTGTTTCATTTCCGAGTTCATACAAATATCCCTCCTAAATTTAAAGTAGCCACACTCTCTCATTTTAAAATATACTTCACCTAATTTAATGGGTGCATATTTCTGTTAAAGTTAACCCGGCTTCCTGATTGTATAGATTTCTTGAACTAGTTTTTAAATTACACTATCCGAATTTTAGGAGTTCTCCTTACTAGTTTTATGATTTTTCTCCATGATGTTAGGGTTACCCATTTTCAGGGATAATCTCGGAGGCTGATAAATTAGAGATCACTATAAGATTTCTCACATACAAAACTGAAATTTTCTCACTGTTTCTCATATACGTTATTAAAAGTTAATCCCTGTTTCTCCCATAGAAAACCAACATTTTCAAACGGTTTCTCGTATAAGAAACTGAATTTTTTTCTCATTGTTTTTCATTCACGAAACTGAGTAAATTTCCTCACTGTTTTCTCACATACAAAACTAACATTTTCTCACAAATAAATAGAAATTTTCTTCAGGGTGTCTACTGGGGATTGGAAAATTTAAATTAATGTTTTTTCATGACCTAAGAAAAAAAAGCAATTTATGTACTTCAGTATGACAAACCAATTGGAAATTATTACTTAAATAATTTCTGAATCAATTTGACTTGATTCTTAGATTGTTTTTCTTGTTGGCGTTTTTGGGTTTCCTTTGGAAAAGCGATTTCCATAATACTTTTTGCGTTGCTTTCACCTTCAATTTTGGTTTTGCTACTTTTTGAAAAAAAAATGAAATTCGTCCAAAATGCGCTAAAATGGCTTTTTTGGAGTTTTTAAGAGTTTTTGAGCAAAAACGGCTGCCTATTGGGTGCGGTACTTCCATACAAATGGAGCCCACCTCTGTTTTCACCCGATCATATTGCAATTTTGTATAGAGTATGTTTTCAGCTTTACTGGAGCCCACCTCGGTTTTTATCCGATTGTCCTAAAATTTTTCAGAGTTTTTATAGCCTATTTAACTTCTCTGAAATTTTGAGTCCAACCGTCAAATACAAATGTTTTTTAATTATCTAAGCGCTTTTCTCCAGTTCAAAATTTTTA
>JANTEX010232258.1:0-13288 GCA_024741295.1 Macrocera vittata | reverse complement strand
GTCGTGGCCGTGATTTAATCCGAATGGATCGCAGGTGAAGCAAAGTGACCAAAAAATGAACGAAAGTGACCATAAAACTAGCGAAAGTGACCAGAACTTATGAGGGTTGATTAGAAAATGACCCAAAGTGATTACAAAATGACCGAAAGTGACCATAAAATAACTGTAATTAACAAGGTGAGACTCTCAGCAAACAAAAAATCACAGAAAATGATCGCAAATTGAAGGGATCATAAAATGGCCGAAAGTGACCATAAAATGATCGCAGGAGAGCATCAAATGAATGGAAAGACCATAAAATGACCGGAAGTGACCTAAAAATGAACAGAAAATATCAGGAATTGATTAGAAAATGATCTGAATTGTTTACAAAATCACTGATACTGACCATTAAATAATGAAAAGTGACCTTAAAATGGTCGAAATTGACTATTATTTAATCCAAATGGATCGCAGATGAGCGGAAGTGACCAAAAATTGAACAGAAATGACCAAAAAATTAACGAAAGTTACCATAAAATGACCGAAAGTGACTAGAACTTATGAGAAGATGATTATAAAATGACATTACAAAATGGATAACAAAATGACCGAGAGTGACCATAAAATAACTGTGACTTAGAAAAAAATTACAGAAGTTACCAGAAAATGGTCAAAAATTGACCGCGTGAGTGAACAAAAAACCACAGAAAGTGATCATGCATTTATTGGCAGTCATTAACAAGGTGAGACTCTCAGTGAACATTAATATCGCAAATCGAAGGAATTATAAAATGTCCAAATGTGACCATAAAATGATCGCAAGTGACCATAAAATGACCGAAAGTGACCATAAAATGAATGGAAGTGACCTCAAAATGACCACAACTTATTAGGAATTGATTAGAAAGTGATTTGAACTGATTACAAAATAACCGAAACAAAGTTTAAATTCCAGTACTTAAAACAAATCATTAACGTTAAAATATCGATCGTATACTTACATAAGCTTTTCTGAAAAAAGACAATAATGATAGGCCATTTTGACCAAATAAAGAACACATATTTAAGTCATAATAGAATAATTTATTATATATTCTGTTTGTTTTGGCTTACTTACTAATTCCTTTCATTTGCCTTTTTAGTATTATGTATTTACTATAAACAAAATATTATTCATTTTTTATCAGATATACACTATCACTATATAATGTTTTTTTTTTAAGTGGAGAATCTTGTCCATATGCGATATATGTATGTGTTTAACTTTAATAAATTAGTTCACTATGTTTATGTATAATTTATGTAAATGTTAAATAAAAATGTAGTGTAGAAAATGTTCATCATAAAACTATTTGTAATTTTGTTTTATGTATAGACAAATTATTTGATAATATCAAAAATAATCTCCTAAATGCTATATATGTTTGTGTGATAGAAATATAAATTAACTAACCTAATTTGCAAGTTTTTCCTTATTGCTTCAGATAGATTTTGATTTTTGAGAAATAATTTTGAAAAAAAATATTTCTAAACAGTTTTTATTAGACGTTCTATGATAATTAGCCAAGAATCTCAATTCAGCTCCAACAATGCGGGAGCGATGAATTTTGGCTTGGAAGAATAAAGTTAATTTTTGCATTACAAAACTAGTTTGTTTGTTATCTCAGAATTGTATCTGATAACGAAGCATATATACAATCAATTGATATTTAAAAGAAACGATATCAGACAAAATTTTCATTTTATAACACAAATTCCCTACTTAGCACGTACTCGGACGATTTAATAGACAAAAAAAAATTAACTGGAAACAACGAAACAAAAAAATGGGGACTAGGTCGTGCATCCTTTGTTCCATCTGATTTTTCTTTAATTTAATTCTATGCAGTTTTATAATATTTTTGAAAATTAGTGCAAAACAAAATGTTGCATTGTTACTGAAAAATTAAATTTTAGTATGTGGATTTATTGTTTTAATTCTATTTATTTAGCATTTGAATGACATTCAAACGTTGAAATTTGAAACAATGTTTGAACCTCTTTGAAATCTTTAAGATAAACTGAAAGTCACGTTAGATAGATTTCAATATAATTACAAACATTAAAGTCTTATTAAATTTGAATTGTTTTTAAATAATTTTGAATAGGTAAAAGAGAAACAGAATTGAAATCATCTCCCATGTCGATCTAAAAACTCACGCTTTAAAGAAATTGAAATCTGAAAATTCCATTCTAATACTTCCGAAATACTACTGAAATTTCATTGAAATTTAAAAAGTTAATGAACACATTGGTTTTCATTGTAATATCCCACTATCTAGAAACAGCATGACATTTGACATTATTTATTGAAATTTTTCAGAAATTTTGAAATTCTACATAAAGTGACAATCTTGAAATCTAGGTATGAAATTTAAATTTCATTGAAATCTGATTAAAATATTTTACATCCTGAAATCTAAATTAAATTAATTGAAATGTAGGTATCATCAAATTTTGAAAATTCATTGAAATATTTTAAACCCATTAAAATTTTGATGTTTCTTCAAGTTCAATTAACATTTTGAAACTTCTTGTAATCGCTAAAATTCCTTAAAATTTTAATGAAATCCCATTACAATTTGGTTGAAATCTGAATGAAATCTTGAACTGTCTGTTATCGACCAAAAATTGAAATTTTATTCAAACACTGAAATGTGGATAAATAATTGAATTTTCATAGAAATATTGAAATTCCATTGCAAGTAATAATAACAATAATACAAATCTATTCCATTCTGCAAATCTTCATAGATTAATGGAAATTTCATTGAAATCTTGAAATCGTATTAACTATTGAAATGATAAAATGTAAGTTTATGTCATTGTAATTAGAGATTACATTCTAGAGATTTCACGTTATTGAAATTCTGCGAAAATCTTGAAATGTATCTTTTAACTATCGAATTTCATTGAAATGTTGAAATGCATTAAAGTCTTGATTTTTATAGAAATTCAATAAGATACTTGGAATTTTATTGAAATGTAATTGCTGATTCGCAATGTAATCTGTATGTATGTAAATATAAGTGATTGAAATTTCACAGAATCATTGAAATTTCACAGGAATATTAAAATTACTTTGAAATAAAATATTTTTGATTTATATTCCAGACTTTTCTTTTCTTTTTTTTTCCATGAGAATTGGAAGGAGATCCAAATTTGTTTAGAAAATCAACTCTGTAATGTCTACTCGCATATTATCTATTTTTTTTTCAAATTTCAACTTTAGTAAGTCTTTTTGTGGTAACAATTTCACAATCAATTGAAACTTTGGTTGAACATAATGTGTATAGAAAATCAGTTGTATTGTAATTCATAATCAAATTAGCTATATACGAAAATATCGCGAAATAAAAACGCACTTTTCATTGGCTTCACAAATAAATATTTTCGTCGTGCCTGATTTTTACATATTTATTGATCTACGAAAGTATAATTCAACGAAAAATAATTGATATCAATATGAAGCGACTGAATATTACCTGGAAGTGATCAAGTTTTAACTAGAAGTTACCGGATGTCATCCAGAAGTTACCGATTTTCACCGAAAGAGAATGATTTCAACCTCAAATAACCGGAAAATACCTGATATCCGCGTGACCCGATATCAAATAGTAGTGATCACGTTTAGACCGAAAGTTACCGGATATCAACGAAAAATTATCAGTCATCAACTGGAAGTGACTTCAGTGATATTAACCGGGAGTAGGCGGGTTACAACTGAAAGTGGTCGAATATCAACCGGATATGGTCAATCTTCACCGGAATTGATTAATTCGATTCGAGCTTAATGCACGCGAGTTTTCAGCCAGTGTCTACATGTTTTCGCCTTAGTTACGAACTTAGAAAAAAGTGACTGGAATATTAACCGAGAGTACCTAGCCAATAATGACCAACACCAAAAACGAAAATTCATGGAACAAGACAATTTACCGGAAAAGACGTGACATCAACATGAAATGACCGAATATTTACCGGAAGTGATCAAGTTTTAAGCGGAAGTAACCAAGATTCAACCGAAAGTTAGCGGGTTTTATCCGAAAGTTCCGGGTTACAACTAAAAGTGATCGAATATCAATCAGACGTAACTGATTTTCACCGGGAGAGGCCTGACATCAACCAGAAGAGGCCTGATATCAATTTGTAGTGACATTGTATCAATCTGAAGTTTGTTTGTTTATTTTTTAAACTGTACAAATTTGTCTGCTTTAGGTTCAAGGCACACGCATTTTTAGTAAAGAAGTGAGCGGATATCAAGCGGAAGTTCCGGTTGAAACCGGTTCCAGAAGTGTTCCAATATTACCCGGAAGTGATTGGATTTAAAAACGGAAGTGATTGGATATTAACCGAGAGTAGCCACGTTTCAACCTGAAGTCGTCGGAAATTAGCCAAAAATGACTAAAACCGAAAACGATAATTCATCGAAAAAGACAACTTACTGACATCAAGATTAAGTGACCGAATATTAACCGGAAGTTTCCAAGTTTCAGCCGGAAATGACCGGGTTTCAACCGAAAGTGACCGTTCCATCGATGCATCGAATTATATAAGCGACAACCGAATTATGTAAACCGTACAATTTGACATATTGAATTGTATAAACAATAAAAGGTCAATACAATCGGATAGTATAAAGCAAAATCATTGTCGGATTTGATACGATCGAATAGTGTAAATGAGGTCCAAGTTTCAACTGGCAGTGCGTGAGCAGATATCAACATAAAGTGACCGAGTAGCTGGTTTTCAATGGGAAATGGCCAAATATCAACCAGAAATGAGTGATTTTCACTAGACGTATCTGGGTTTCAACCGGAACTGGCCGGATAACAACCATAAATGACCTTTTTTCATCCTGAGATTAATCGGAAGTGACCGGATATACACAGAAACTTACCGGTTTAATGCCAGATATTAACCGAAATGATCAGATATCGACTGAAAGTGACCGGATATTACCCGGAAGTGATAGGATTTCAACTGAAAGTGACCAAATATCTACTAGTAGTAATTGAATATCAAACTGGGTGATCGGATGACAACCGAAAGTAACCGGGTTTCTACAAAAAGTGGCCGGATATCAGCCAGAAATTAACAACACCGAAAACGACATTTCATCGAAAGAGACAATATATCAAAAAAGACAATTTACCGAAAAAGACCTGATATCAACATAAAGTGACAGAATATTTACCAAAAGTGACCAATTTTCAACCGGGAAAGAAAGGCACTGGATATCAACCAGAAGGTACAGAAGAGGCCATATACCAGGCGAAATTTACCGGAAAATACCTGATATCAATAGGAAGTGACTGGATATCAACAGGAAATAACCAGTCATATTAACCGGAAGTAGCCGGATTTTAACCGAAAGTGGCCAGATGTCAACCAGAAATTCCGATTTGATTTTCACCTGCAGTTGTCGGCTTTTAATCGGATGTGACACAATATGAACTGGAAGGGAAGGGTTTTAAACCAAAAGTGATCGGATATCAATAGGATGTGGCCGGATATCAGCAGAAGTGACGGGGTTTCAACTGGAAGTGACCGGATGTCAGCCGAAAGTGAACGGATATCAACCGGGTGTGATCGGGTATCAACCGTGAGTAGTCGAGTTAAAATCGAATGTGGCCGAACATCAACCGGAAATTACCTGTTTTGAACCGTAAGTGACCGAATATCAACCAGAAGTGCCAGATTCAAATGAAATTAACCGATTTGCAACCGGAAGTGACCGAATATCAACCGGAAGTTTTTGGTTCCAAACGGGAGTGATCAATTATCAACCAAGAGTGAGTTTCACCCGGAATTGATCGCATATCAATCGGGAGTGACCAGATACAAACCGAAAATAGTGATTTTCAACGAAAGTGGCCGGACATCAACCAGAAGTGGCCAGATATCACCCGAAAGCGAGCAGATATTAACCGGTAGTCAACGGATATCAACGAAAGTGACAGGGTTTCAGCTGGTAGTGACCGAATATCAACAGGAAGTGATCTAATATCAACCGTCAGTAGTCAGCTTTTAACCAGAAGTGACCGGATATCAACCGAATTTTACCGGATATCAACCGTAAGTGACTGGATATCAAGCGAAAGTTATCGATATCATCTGAAAAAGGACAGAAAACACCGGGAATAATAAAGAGTAGCCGAATTTTTACCGGAAGTAGCTTGAACCGACATATTTTCATCGGAAGTTGCCTATTATCAACAGGAAGTAAACGGATATCAAGCGAAGGTAACCAGTTTTCTGTCAGAAGTGATTGGATATCAACCTGATAATAACCGGAAAAAACCAGTCAACAGCCGGGAGTAGCCGGATTTTAACCGGAAGTGGCCGGATGTCAACCAGAAATTACCGATTTGATTTTAACCAGTATTGTTCGGTTTTCAACCGTAAGTGACGGATATCAAGCGAAACTTACCGATGTAAACAGTAAGTGATGGGATATTAATCGGAGGTGATCCAATATCAGCGGAAGTGACAGAGTTTCAACTGGAAGTGACCGGACATCAACCGGATGTGAACGGTTATCAACCAGAAGTGATCGAGTAATTATTCTTAGTCGAGTTTTAACTGAATGTGGCCGAACATAAACCGGAATATACCAGATTTGAACCGTGAGTGGTCGGATATCAGCTGAAAGATTGACCGAATATCAACCAGAAGTTACAGGGATTCAAATGAAAGTGACCGAATTGCAACCGAAAGTGAACGAATATCAACCGGAAGTGACCAGATATCAACCGTTGTGATCGATTATCGACCGATAGTAGCCGAGTTTCAACCAAAATTGATCGGAAATCAATCGGGATCAACCAGATAACAACGAAAAAGAGCGATTTTCAATGAAAGTGGCCGGACATCAACCTAGATATCAAACGAAAGTGATATCAACGGGATTTCTTTTTCAAATGAATTCTCTCAATACGGAATAGTAATTTTCTATTGCAAATGTAACCGAAACGTGTATTTTCCTTTATAATTAAGAGTGATATCCGTTCACTTCCAGTTGTTATTTCGTCATTTCCGGTTTAAACACGGCTACTTGCGGTTAAAGTCTGGAATGGTCATTTTCAGTTAATTGTACTCTCGGTAAAATTGTCATGGATTCGTTTCGACACTAATTCATTGATTAAAGTAGATAATTGGTTCATAAAAATGAAAAATCTTGGTTCAATTCCAGAACTCTAAATAGCACACATACATCTTCCATTGTATTTTAAGCTCAGTAACATTTTCCATGAATGTTTCTCCCACCCATTTTTATGCAACAGATATGATTCATCAGCAAATCTCAATACGATAGAGCATAACAAGCACGAGTTAAACGAACGAGTTTATATTACAAAATAAAAATCTTAGATATATGTATAGTTCTAGAAGATTAAATTGCTTTTGTGTGTTATTATTAATAGTGATTGCAAATAATAATAAATTTAAAAATAATGTCGTTGATATAAATAACTTGTGTATAAGTTGGCTAAAGTTTTAATATACATAAAATGTATACATTTTTATAGTTTTTCTTCTTTTTATGTTTTTTCACTGATCTCTTTCACTCACTAAATTTACACAGACTAAAAATGGTTCTCTCTCGTCAATATCTCAATATAATAATGACACAGACACATAAATATGTATAGTCATGATAGTATAGTTAAGTTTAAATGGAGTTTCATCTAATAATAGTTAATTTTAAGTATGAATAAAATGAAAAATAAAAATTAAAAAATTACCACACTCAGAATATTAACAAATCAATTTCGGCCAGAACATTTTGCCGAAAATCCAACACATCATTTTCTCTGGTTCAGCTATAATATTTTGTATAGTCAATTTGATCGCTTGTATATTGATAAATGTCCGGTTGAACGGTTGTCTGTTGTGGATGTTGCACAACAAATACCGGATTATAGTATTGAGTATTTTGAACCTGTTGCGCCGATGTTATCTGAAATTGTGGCTGTGGCTGAAATTGAATGGTTTGCATTTGAGGTACCTGTAGTTGTATGTGTTGCGGAGCGATTTGATATTGTTGTGGTTGTTGAATGATAGTGGCTGTCGAATTTGACTGTTGGGCAACAGCTGTTGTATGTTGAATTGGTGCCGTTTGTGATTGATGATGCTGAGTTGTGGTCGATTGAGCAGGTGTCGATTGTTGTGCTACCATTGATTGATGCGGTTGCGCTTGATAGTACACCTGCTGCTGTTGTTGTTGTTGTTGTTGTTGCTGCTGCTGTTGTGGCGTCGTATATGTGGGCTCTTGTAGTTCATGTAATTTTTTCACCTGCAAACGAGGCGTACTGTTGCCCGAATTCGGTTCAGCTTTTACACAAATGCTTGTCGGCGTATTCATAACTACTTCCGGTTGCAACGGGAGAATACTATTGAAATCGGCCGGCATAATATAATCGTTTGAATAGTCTGTTGAATTGTATTCGATGAAATCTTCTTGGATTTCAGGCAGTTCTGCTTTTACTTCGATCGACGAAAAACTATTGGTAAATGTTTGTGGATGAGAAACAACACGTTGCTGTTGTTGTTGTTGTTGTTGCAAAGGCGGCTGAATTCGCGGTGCAATCTTTATCGGCCCTTGTTGTTGTTCAAGGTAATTGGTACTCTTCATAATGACCGTACTTGAACGTTGCTGCGCCATGTTCACATTTCCATGAACTTGATTAATTCGTATACCACTTGAATTTTGTTGCGGTTGTTGTGGCGGTCGAATTTGAATTCGCATATTGCCGGGCGGTGGCCTTTGTTGATTTGGTCGCATCGGACCAACCGGCAAACGAATTACATTCTTTGTCAATAATTGTTGACCGGCTCGTATCATTTGGCCGGATTTCAATTGAATATGTTGACCGGGTCTCAGTTGAACTTGTTGGCCGGACTTTAGTGTTACCGGGTGGCCGGCCTTTAGTGTTACTGTTTGACCGGATGGCAGAGTAACGGTTGACGGCGGTGGTTGTTGTTGTGGTGGTGCCTTCTTTACTGATAGTACATTGCCGGGCATAGTCATTTGTTCAACAATCCGCTCTTTTTTATGCAGACGCATATGAGAATTTCTCGACTGCATATTCGGAAATGAACACGAACAAATTTCACATGTTACCCGACCTATTGACATTAGTTTTGTTCGTATTCGATTTCTTTCATGTTCCGATTCAATTTTAACGATTCGTCGTTGTTTTTGAGCCGCTGTCATTGGTAGCACACCTGAACTAACTCCAACACCAGTACTGCTACTACCAGTACCACCACCACCACTACCACCGACGCCACTACCACTAACGCCACCACCATCACCATTCTGTGGTAAAACATCACTTGTAGCAAATTCATCGGGCAATTTATACTTGATTCCGTGAACCATTGGATAATGAACACGAATCATTTTCGGATTCGTATGGAATGAATCACCGCAAACGAAACAATAAAACAGACATTTACCGGTAACCCAGTGTTCGAGAATACTTTGACTGTTCGGATGCAAACGCCAACAGTTCAGGCAACGGAAACATTTCTGTGAGCCCATCGGTACCATACGACCGCGACGAAATTTCGGGTCCAATATTTTTTTGTCGCCAATGCGTCGCGTTGCCACACTCAAATGCTGTAGCTGATGAATGGCCAATATTTTGATGTCAGCATATTGTTCGCCACAATAAGTGCACTTTTGTGGTCCATCCAAATCGAGCGACAGTGCGTGCATGGATTTTGGCATTGCCACTGGTGGTGTTGTCGGTAATTTCAGTTGAATACTAACCGCTGAACTGATATTCAAAACGGTGTCCGGATTCGATTTAAAAGATTTTTTAATGTCGCTCAGTGATACGCTACCAATTTGATTTTTATCACTGCCCGATTTCAGTCCGGACGGCTTGTTGATTGGTGTTATTGAGATTTCGGACAGTCGATTTTTAACAGGTCCCGCCTTTGATTCATCCTCTTTGCCATTTGTGTCAATTGTTGACTTGGACGATTTGATGGTCGATCGCGGCGGCGTATCATCATAATCAAATGAGAAATTATTTTTACCTTTTGCAACCAATTTTTGCGAATCTACATCGTTGGCTTGTGGAACGATTTTTTTCGACGCTTCAATTGTGGTCGCGATGACCAGCTGCTCCTTGGCCTCTTTGTCCATAAGAATCTCTTCGTACATGAGTGCTTCGTCAACCAGCGCTTCGGAATAGTTAATTCGTGCTTTTGACCGATGTTTTTTGTCTTCGTTGTCCGTTGTGGATTTAGATTTTTTCCTTTGCGATTTGGCATTTTCCATCGCAATTCTACGTAACAATGTTTCGTCGTTGATCTCAATAGGGTCGTCCAACTGTGACGATGTTGTAGATAACGGTGTTGAACTTTTCGATCGAATCGGTGGCGTGCTGCTTGCGGCTCGTATCGGTGTACTAGGTTTGGCTGCCTGTTGGCTGGGAGATTTTTTTCTCGTTTTTGTTTTATTCTCTGTTTGAGCAGATGCAATTTCGTCTTTTTTCGATGAAGCATCGACTTTTTTCGACGCTTGTTCGACATTTTTCGATGCATCGTCGACTTTTCTCGACGGCTTTCCCTTACCCACAGATGGACTAACTTCAATTGCAGATATTCTTTTTGCTAATTTGCTTGTTTTGGCCGACGACGATGACGACTCAATCAGTTCCTCAACTTTTCGCGATCTTTTCTCTTTGGCCACCGGTATGGTGGCTGGCACCGGTGACGGTTGTTCACGTTCATCGGATTTTTTCTCCAACGATTTTGATCGCTTTTCGGCTTTGGCCAGTTCCAGTTTAATTTTCTTTGATAAAAGAACCTTTTCGGTGAGCACGTCTGACAAACGTGTGGGTCGCGTTCGTTGACGTTTACCCGATATAACATTGGTTTCGGATATTTTCCGGCCAAAATCAATAAAGTGTGTTTTCGACGTACTTGGCGACAAATCGGTAACATATGACTTTGTCGATGATTTAACGGACACTTCACGGTGGCCACTTCCATTGGACGACGGCACAACAACGGTCAATTGCTTCGAAGATGATGCAGGACTTTTTCGAATATTGATCGTTTTGTTGACCTTAGGCTCAACTTTGATTTGTTTTGATTCGAGAATGCCGATTTTCTTGTTCATTTTACCGCTTCGGAGTATGGCAATTTTATTGGTCGTCGGACCATTGATCATTGACGTTGGATTTTTGCGTCTACGCCCAAAACCCAATCGTTTACGATTTCGTTTTCGATTAACATACACGCTGAGCGGATTGAATTTCTTGCGCTTCTTATTAACGACGGCAGCAGCATTTAATATTGGCTCTTGACTGTCATCTTGGCTATCTGGAGCAAATTGACTGGATTCATTGTCGGCACTAATCGCAATTGCATCGTCCTCAAGCGGTGGTAACTCTACTTTTAGTATGGTCTCAAGAAGATTCGGACCTTCGATGTTGAAAAAGTCGAGGCAAAGTTGTTGCAATGATTTCACTTTGTATATATGACGATCAAGCAAAAGACTCTTTAGAATGCCAGACGATCTAATGTTGGTGGCGAGGAGATTGTGTTTTAGCAACAAACATGATCGCGGTATTATTTCGGCGATTTTCTCCTTTGTTTTGTTGGTGTAATGCTGAAATAGAGAGTATTTTATGTATTTTTGACACATTATTGGCAGAAAGTAATTTATGACATTGTGTTTTGTTATCATTTCTGTTTGGCGCTGTGAAGCTACTCGTTTGCCTTTCGAAGCGGCTACAGTTAATCCTGAGTGCCTTCAGAGGCTGTCCGAGTTTTTCATGAAGTCACCAAAAGCCACTTGCGTGCATATTGAGACGAGGCGACGCGACTATCTCATAAGACCCTTCAAAGCGATCCGAATACGTCAGTAGTGCCTGAAAGTCAATTCGAAGACAACAAAAAAGTGGACAAACGACTGAAAGTGATAAGACATTGACCAGAAGTTGGCGCGTAAGCTACTCGGAATATCTCGGTAGCCAATATGGTGGATTCATGAGGCATACGACTGGGCTTGAAAGCCACTGTTGTAGGTAAAAAGAAGCGCAGGGGTCGACGTAGAAAATACCTGTGGCAAGTACACATGTCAGTGGAAGTTTACGATGGTGGTATATCGGCTTCTATGGCCATTCGGGCCATGGTAAGCAAGAGTCATCGGACACACCGGATTTATCTGGTGCACCGAAGAAGGATAACCTTAACAGGTGAGCAATAACTAGGGATCTGTTATTACGAAACCCAACAATGAAGCAACAGGTCTAGCGATACCTCCTTCTTCTGTTGCATCGCAAGAAGCTGGTGATCTGATCCCTGCTGTAGATGAATTACTGGTGATTACTCCCCGACGGCTGAGCAATAGTTAAGGATCGAAATTCACGAAGCCGGGATACTACCTGATCAATGTACCAAATGAAGATGATAATGGTAAGTTGTATGCATTTGATGGCTCGGCCGGTGTTAAGCGACCGACTCCATCTGCTGCTTCGGTTGCTACGAAAATTGGTAGACCAAACGTCAGTGGTAGAACTTTAAGTGGAGTGGCTACTGAAACGACTTTCATAAAGTTGAAGCAACACTACTTGCTGACGAAGTCGGACGTCTTCTAGACCACCGACCTTTGAGAGCGTCGTTGTACGAAATGACGGACTGTTTTTGACGGACCAAGGAATGTACCGTTACAAACGGTTGCTGTTCGCAGTCAGTTGTGAGCCAGAAATTTTCCAGCGGATTATGGAAACCGTTTTGGTGGCATGTCATAAGCTATATTGAAGACATAGTGGTTTACAGCGCAAACGAAGCAGAGCACGATAAAGACCTCGAAAAAGTGCAGGCCGAAATGACGAAACGGGAAATCATGTTTAATTCTGAAAAATGCATTTTCAAGGTAAAGCGATTCACGTTTCTGGGATCCATCTTGTCGGCTAATGGTGATCACCCCGGCAAAGACAAGTTGGAAACGCTGAAGAGTTTCCGTATTTCAGAAACCCGTGAAGAATTGAGCAGCTTTCTTGGTTTGAATACGTACATTGGCCGCGATTTCTGCCAGATTTGGGCATGAAAACGGACACTCTGCGACGACTAGCAAAAGAGACAGACAAGTTCGAATGGAAACAACGGCACACGAAGGATTTCGAAGAATTGAAAGCAATTATCGCCGTACTAGCACTGTTTGCTCGACTGTTAGGGTACTTCAACCTAGCCGATGGAACCCGGCTTGTAGCCGACGCATCCACAGTTGCTTTGGACAGTT
>JANTEX010232147.1:0-13290 GCA_024741295.1 Macrocera vittata | reverse complement strand
GAGGCGGTATACGATACAGTGTAGTATATTGTTTCTAAGACGCCATATTTTGACCCCAAGCTAACGTTGCAGATTCACACCGAACACACGATCAAGAACTGTTTGCGGCGCATGAATTTTATTCGAAATGGGGATCTAATCCTCAAGATTTACTTACGAGCTACAAATCCAGAGTTAGATCGAAAATTTTATTAAGCTGGAGCGTATTCAATGGCGAGCAATCCGAGACTCACTTGGCTTGATGCAGTCTACTTGCTACTTTGGAACTAATGACTGGCATTCCACTTCTACTTTTACGTATGCGTATGTTAGTTGAAAGAACCCTTCTTAGATGCCTTCGTCATCAGAATAAACCATTATGGAACCGTTTATCTGTCATTCGAAAACTAAAGTCAAACCACGTATTGGTGCACTTGATCGATAAGATTCTCAATCTGAACCTTCCCCTTCTGGAGAAGCACTTGTGCTTTCAACTTGAACTATCTTCTGTGCGATACAGCGTAAAAACCTGTACGTTGGGCAATAGTTAAGGAATATTCCGAAAACATATAACCTATAGTGTCTGGTATGTTATCATCGGCTCAGCCATCAATTGACGCCGCCAAAAAATTTTAAACAGATGGTTCGATGGATACCAATGACGTGGGGATAGCTTCTTATAGCAACCCTCGAATTTGCAAGAATGTCTTTCATGGATGGCATTAGCATCAATTTCTCTACCAAGATGGCAGCAGTTTATCAAAACTTGTAGATTGCATCACGTCATCCGTCAGCAAAATACTTGATAGCAAGTCGAGCATTAAAATATTGGGACTCTTAGGCCATGAGTCAGCACTCTTCTGTGTTCCGTATTAGGAAATGTGTTTATTAAATGAACAAGATGGGTTTCGATATCTCCATAGTCTGGATTCTCGCACATTGCGGCGTTACAGGCAATGAAAATGCCTATGTTTTCGGAAGACTGCTGTGTGTAATTCTAGTCTACCATTTCTCCCGACTGCCCGTTCGGATAAACTCAGGAATCGTAGTAAATGGCTAATCGTCAAATGGCAAACCTCTAGGTCTGCAGAATTTGAACAGAAAAAATGTAATCTCCAGCTCACTTTGCGACTTCTTTCAGGCATACGAGACACCTTTTGAATGCTCAAAGTATTCGATTGGCAGCCATGACTTGTTAGAAGTCCGCCGACGCAATGGGATTTAGCTACCTTTCCTTAATAGAGATTTCGGGGTTTCTCGCGAGCCATCCGTACGTCAAGCCATAATCGCACTTATTGCCGCAAATTCCATACGGTCGCGATTACTTTAGGGTAATTTCAGTACTTCTTTAAGAAGGCTCTAAAGATTCTTCAGACTTTTGTTTTGAGATTGATCTCAAAAAAATTTCATTCGAAGCTAAGCCTGACCCTCCTAGTCATGCTGATCTAAAGGACCTAAGATCTATGTGTCTTAGTTCATTCGTTCTTACGACACTAAAGCAGGTTGGTCGGTGTATAAGAGATAGGAGTATACATCAATTGTCGATTCTACATTAATAGTGACACTCAAGCGATACTTCGAGCACTTAAATTAAGATCAGAATCGTCTGGATTGGTCAAAGAATCGAACCAGGTACTGAACAAACTCGCCGACAAATTTCTTAGTTCTCTTAGAAGATTAACAACTACTAGAGTTAAGTTGATGGTAGCTTTGGCTTCTAGTGGGTGTCTTGACAGTTCACTGTGAGCTGTGATTCATCACAGAGTGATGGTTTTGACGGACATTTAGCGAAGCATTTTATCTGCGATTTTTCGGCATGTCGACTTGTGAGACTAAGAACTCTGGGGTGATTTCAATGTGTTCCAGAGTTAGTTGGTCAAGCTCGAAGTGTTTACGCTAGCAAGTATGTTCTGCTTACGTTTTCAGTGAATGACTTTTGAAGAGGTACGCTAAGTTCGGTTTCTGAGAAAAACAACTTAACATATATGTTCGTACATTATTTAATAAAAGACAGATACTTGAAATACAATTTTCTATATCCGGCCACTACATTGTGTATCAATCAAAATAGCCCCTTCGATCAAAATAGTTCAGCAGAAATTTCACTCCTTCACTGTCCTTCACATTTTCCGCCATATTATGAACAAATTCTTTGTCACTGTCACTTTCGCCCGTCAACACAGACACATCCATATCGCCTAATTTCTCATAAGATCTTGCCGCAAATACAAACAAACCCATTGCCGCATTACAGATGCCGCGCTGCAGCAATTGTACTTGAATATCGGTCAGCGTTGGTATCGCTTTGGTATACTTCAATTTCGTAAGGGTCTCACTTAATTCTCGCTGATAGATTTGTACCAATCGATCGTAATCCGGTCCGCGCAACGATGCGTGAGATGATGTGTACAGAGTATTGGCCAGATCAATGACGGCTGGTCCAACGTAACTCACCTGATAATCGCATAGCGTTACGTCTGTTGGTAAATTGTCGGCGTCCACTGTAAACATTATGTTGTTTGACCATAAATCACCGTGACAAAGTGTAACAAAATCATTGTCATCCGGTTCAATGGCCGCCAGCATTTTCGGGAAAATTGTTTCAACGGATTTTTCTAACTTTTCCGACATTGTCTCAAAGCTAGGCATTAGTTTTGTTAGATTGGCAAACACTTGCATAATGTTTCGAGTCATGCTTTTCCAGATGTCGTTAATTTGCATTGGATGACGATCAAAGGTGTCCAAGTATTTGAATTGCTGTGACGGGGAGTTGGTTTTAAAGAGAGGTAAGAACGATTATGATGTATCGATAGGTACCTTTGTTTTGAGCACAGCATTAGCCGCATGCCAGCGAGCCAATTTTTGCAAAACCAACTCATAGTGTTCCATCGTGAGGCCAAGGCGTCTATCCGAATTCGCAAAGCCTCTCATTGTTAGATCTTCGAAGACGATATACGAATTTTCGATACTGGTCTCGTAGCATCTATAGAGAAAAAAAAACACAAAGTAGTTGAATGTCTTGTGTTCATTGTTTAATAATAGACCGAACTTACGCAGCAGACATTTTCGTATAATCGCCTACCGACTCCAGCAGCTCATACACTGCCGGTAAAACATGTTCGAAATTTATGATTTCTTTGCGAAATATATCTAATTCTTCTAAAACGGCAAGATTTTTCAAATCGGTGATTGCTGTTTTAACGATGAAACGAATTTCTTGTGCACTGGCCTTTGAGTCCGTGGTATAGGTGACGGTAGCCCTTAGCATTTGACTGGCAAAATTTTCTCCTTTTGCTAATGCAGCCTTTACGGTGAATTTTTGCACACAAATTCTGCTTTCTGGAAAAACTTTTTTAATGACCCGCACAAAGAGTTCATTTGTTAGCCAGGGATGCATGACTTGAACATCGGTTTCTTCAGCCATAGTTGGACTAGGAAGTAATAAAGTTGCTGCCGCCGAGAGATCCGTTATCAAACTAAATAACTTATTTGTTCGGTTTGATTTATTAATGTTCAAAGACAATATATGTTAACGTATGTATACGATACACATATCTCTTAACCGAGTACATTGTTATCTTACTGAATACAAGATTATGTGAAGGTACAAAACCGGCAATAGTTTCGATTGTGCACACGTATACAAAACTTCCAACATGTGTCGATTAAGACAAATTATGAAATTATTATATATATCGTCTAATTTAGGTAATCATAATGATGATTTGGCGAATTTAACGTCATATGAATGAATATGAAGTATATCGTCTTTATCGTCTCATCCTACGATATATCTGTCTGAATAACAATGTACGTGTGAAAGAGTGAGGTGCCACTGGTGCCAGTGGTGTTGATTTTTTGATAAACTTCAATCGCTGGAAGTAACGATCCCTAGGCTTTCAGAGAACGTAACTGCTCGCTCATTGTCACTCATTTTCGAACCATCAGTGAAGATGTAGTACACATTTGTTGTTTGTACAGAACAAGTCCAAAAGTTTCTTTCGGAGATCATGACTTTTTATTGAGAAAATGAAGTCCATCAGTCAGTTTTGACCCCAGGTGATTCTGCTGTGTTCAAAGGACCTTGACATGAATCCATCGATAGCCAGCCGCATGTCGCTTTTCCTTGCCACATTCATAAATTTTGATTTTGATGGAATACGTCTGAGTTTTAATGTATCTCTGTTATCTTCAATATCATCACTGAAACACCTCCAGGATAGCCTGACAGCTTGAATTGAAGGTTCTGAGTTTGCTCTTGTATTCATCCCATTTTAAACCAGGCTGCTAATGCTTTCCTTGTATTATCACTAAGCTCTCTCAGCCAATCATGGTGGGTGTTAAATATTTTTGAATTTTCATAACGAGTATGGTTTAACTGCAGTTATGTTCAAAGGTTAAATGCATGATTGCCAATATGGCAGTTTTGTAATCCTAGGCCACTGATTCAACCACCCCACGCAATCCATGGTTCTTTCATCAGCATCAAATCTAGCTTCTCCTCCTCCAACGAATTATTGCAGTGCCACTGTGCTGTAGGTTGGCTTGTTCGATTCATAGTGTCACCACCATCCGCACCATTGAATCGCCGTCCTGACTAAGCTGTTGGTTCTAATCCAGGGCTTTTTCATAACTGAGCTCGCGTTCAAAGTTGGTTTCAAAGTTGATTGTTTCTAGCCGTAACATGTGTTCTGTTCGCGTCGTATAACAGTACAATATCAGACTTCTGACTTACCATCGCGACCGGTGATACAGTGTCCGTTCGCTGTTACAATTATTGATATCGTGGTTTCCTTTTCAGGCAAAAAGAAACACTTTCTCTTCCTCATTCCATCTTGGCGAGCTATACGTGCAGTATCTACTCATCTTTCCCGTTGATCTGCAGTAAGTGCTACTGTTCTCCAGGGGGAATTCATTCGCTTTGTGCATGCAATATGTTCAAGTCTGAGGTAGATATATCTGAGTTTTGTCCTTCCATCTTTGCTCTTGCTGGCGGGACCATCCTTGGTATGAATACCTTAATCTTAGGCCATCTCAGATTTTGCTAGAATAGTGAGATAAGCGTTTTCCCTCAGACTGTCCGGCGGACGCGTCGTGAGCACTTTCTTTCAATAATGTGCAGGTCCTTGCATTGAGTCTTTTGACAGTCATTGAACCTGCTTTTTGATTAGTAACAACTTCTCCACTGGTCGTTCTATTGCACTTCTCATGGCGTCTAATATAGAGATCTCGACTTTTTTCCACCTTATATCATCCGTGATTGGTCCATACAGCTTTTTACGATTTATCAGCGAGACCAGCATTGTTCTTGACTTTATTACATGCCGTTCTGATAGATGATGCTCTTAACTTTGCGTTTATTGAGCTCGATACTTTTCCGCCGAGGATGTCCTTTTTCTTATTATTCTTCTCTAATACACGGCCACGATTAGTGTTCTATGGGTGAGCTGGGAAAAGGATTTTTTTTTGAATAAGGGCGAAATTTCGAAAATGATACGTATAAAAAGGACGAAATGGATAAAAGGGACGAATAGGATGAAATAGTCGGCAAAATCGAAAAATCCGAAAAGGATGAAAGACCCCACCGTGTGTATACTTGATTCGAGGTAGCATCTAAATCGAATGTGCATACTTTCATTAAATTTTGATTGATCAAAAGGGATAAAGTGTTTAAGAAAAATAACTAGTAAATTTGGACATTTTTCTCGAAGGGGTATTACTGAAGTAAGAGGCTCCGAGGGTTTAAAAGGAAATGGTCTTAAACAGACTTGAAATGGTGATGAATTGATATGGACTACCCAGTTTAAGACCTTCCTAACAGGCTTCCGCTTGATGTTTTTGCCCTTTTTGATTTCGTCCTTTTTGATTTTGTTCTTTTTGGTTTCGTCTTTTTCGTCCTTTTCTATTGAACACCGCAATCTGCCCTGTTTCCACTGGTGTTACACAGAATTAATCCACCGAGATGATCCCAACCTTTTCTGACGATAACCATGGATCTTATCGACGTGTAAACGAACATCACTGTCCGATTTTTATTCTCTTGGTTCGACATCTCATAACCGTAATGGCTTTCCATAGCAAAAAAGGGCTGCAGAGAATTTTTAAATTGCCGAGGATGGTAGGTCTGCAAGCATTCAATGGCATAGCCAACTCGGTGTCATACCTATTCAAGAGCTCTACTAAGCCGTAGCACGTGCCACTATAAATTATTAAATACATCTGCTGTTACACTACGCGACGCACAATTCGCCTCATTTGATTCGGAAGAGACGTACTGTCAATTTTCCGTGCAAGTCTTTATCTGTTATATAGGCAACTCGATTCCCGAAAAATGTCTTCTACGATCTCGGTGGTTTCCAAACCCATTCCTATAATCCGACTTGCATATCTTAACATCACTACAAACTTCATAATGATCAGTGGCATCAATATTCGCCCATTATTTACAAATTTTGTCAAAAGAACCGCGACGCACACTTCTATTCGTGGCAGCGAGATATTTGTGTTATCGGACCGATCTTTGTCTTTGTACTAATTAACTAATTATTCAACATACCGGCACCGAACGCATGTACAATCCGGTCGTATGTGCTACTTCAGAAGCGACACAAAAGCCGTATATTGCATGAAACGATTCGGCCCTTGTTCCTATCCTCTTGTTTTTTCGAGCGTGTATAATTTTCGTTCAAATATTTTTTTTCCAAAATTAGATAAAGTCAATCAGATCAGTCCATCTGAGATCCCAAGTCCACAGTCCAAAAATAAATATTTTGACCAAAATGATTGATGATAAAAAAATGTCCTTTTGGATTATATCATTTTGACACAGATGGTAAAATAGAATGTTTCAAAGATTTGCAAAAAATTTTTCAACATTGACTTTAGACTAGTTTGTTAAATTGAACCAACAAAATCCAATGTCTTCACTGATGGTGGTTCTTCATCGTCCAACGCCGACCGTTCGGTACTGATTGTAATACAATTTTACTGGTGCGGATGCAGGATGAGAATTTGATTAATTTAATTAATGATCCACAACGTTTAAACATATCTGTTGTTTCTTATACAATCTGCACTGTATGCGATTTGTCGTCGAATCCCGTTATTACATCGTCCACGCAGAAATCTGATTAAACCATTTTGACGAATTCTTAAAACCTATTTGTTTCGTCGATGGCGAACAGTCAGAGAGCGTGAATGGCAAGAAATGGTGCTGCAACTGCAGCTATGCCAAATGTCACGGTATTTAATTCAAATTCAACCAGCTCTTCCATAGAATTCGTGTTACACGAATTATTGAGTTCAAAATCCAAGAGATATGGTCATCAAGTCCTCTTCTAATATGATGAGTCAAGTTAACGGGTTTGTTTATAAAGATACCAGAAGAGGATTTGCGATAAACATAACGTGCAACTTGGACGACTCCATTCAGATAACATGATGTTGCAAAAAATGGCTTTTTGAATATTCGACTGGTATGTTTAAGCTACTCATTCATGAATTTCTAAAAGTGGAATTGAATTTCCGATTTTGATTTTGTTTTACGGCCAAGTAGCCATGTTTGCTGTATCAATTTCGATGATTTTACAAAAATAACGTAAATCGCCTTCCTAGTGTGGTGTGTGGATGTTGAACTAAATAAAACCGAACGAGAAGTAGTTTTTTAGTCATTCGGCCTTTTCTCTCTCACCAATTAGATTACTGCCCAATATTTTTCAGCAACGGTAACACAAAATCCATTGACAAAAAGACAACAAATCCCAGAAAATTACAATTATGCCAAAGCACCATTTTATCATAAACTTGTCCCAGATTACACGTTGTTAGTCGTTGTGAAGAGATGTTTTGGAACGGTTTTTATGGAGACGCCTCATTGGTGAATGTAGTTGACACTTTTAATAGATTTTTTTATGATTCAATTTCATTTGTCCATTTATCAATAATGTCATGCTTTCAGTGTTGATATTGCATTTCAGTTCGCTAGTGACGTTCAAAAATAGCCGATTCAGTGATTTTTAAGATTCACTGAGATCCGCCAGATTTAGCTCCAAATCAAATACTTTTGTCTTTTGCATGTCGTTTAACTGTTTTTGTTGTTCGGTAATTTAAACCGTTTTAAATCATTTACTGACAAGACTGATCCAGATGTGGATTGATATTGGGATTGTCAATTCCAATGGCCGGTTGACTTTGTGAATTAACATTCAACAATTTTAAAGACGTTAGTTCTTGTACGTCTAAATTGGAGATTGCATTTTTACTTGATACTTTGAGACGGTGTCATCGTTGGACTGCGATTTTGGCATATTCGATGTTTTAAGTACGTCAAGGAGCACTCAAAAAGATTCGAAGTCAACTATGTACAATATGATTTGATACAACCACATCTGTTTTGCTTATCTAGATAAATAGATATCGTAGGTGTGAGTGCTAAGACTCAGACAGATTTATGAAACATTATGGTCCCAACCCGAGTCACGGATAAACCTCAATAACTCTGATACTTTATACCCAGCTATGTCTGATGCAGCCAACTGTTGGCTGCCTAAAGTCCGCTTTCGAACTCCTGCCAGGGCTGGGCATTCATAAAGAAAGTGCTGAACAGTTTCTTCGTTTCCACCACAGCTTCTGTATACTAATTTGTGGACTATACCAATAGTCCTCCAGTGAGCCCGATAAAAGTGTCCTGTGGGGACATTAGTAACAGTTCTCACCTGTTGCCTACTCTCATTCAAAACCCAAACAGATCTATACTTAACAATATTTCCAAAAAAAAACTGTTTTCCTTGACGACAATCAGTTCTTGTAAACCATGCTTCACACCCACCTTTACCCGTTTCTTGGCGAAGCTGTTGCGAGTGTCTGCCGACAGCCTTAGTATTGGTTCTAGACCGACAAATTGGGAACTAAATCCCAACCGAGCCAGTTCATCAGCCTTTTCATTACTTGCTATACAGCCATGGTTGAGCACTCACACTAGAGTCAAGGGAAATACGCCATATAATTCGTTTTGAAATGACTACAGTCATTAACGAGCGCTGACCTTGATTCTACACCCCTGAGTATCTCCAGTCCAGTACGGCTATCTGAGTAGATATAAATTTGTGTATGCCAGTCTGCCATCGGCTTCAACCGCTGAGCGCTTTCCAATATCGCCCAAACCACTGCTTGAAACACTGTCGAGTATGCTCCCAGGCAGATAGCAACTTTTAGAAATCTCACTCCTACTGTTCACGCTCGAACCATCAGTGACTGTATGCGACCAACAATAATCTCAAACTTCCAATCAAAGTTAATCAATGAACGAATTTGGAATGCTTTATCGAACTGTTACACTTCTTTTCACCTAAAATTCTTATAGCTTTCCTTTCAACCTGCTCAGGGTTGACATTGCAACCGCCTCCTTATGACAATGCAGGGGATGAATATTAAGGACCAGTTCAATGGCAGCAGTAGGTGCCGCTCTTGTTACTCCCGTGATTGCACGCAGTGTCATGAGCTGAAATTTCCTTAGAGCATCAATTGCCAGCTACTCTTCTTCATGACCACTAAGCAATGGTGCCATGACGAAACGCGGTTCTTGTCAGTGTAGTTTATATCCAATACACCACTTTAAATGATAGACCCCACGTTCTGCCAATCGACATCCTGCAGTGATGGAACGTACGAGTAGCCTTTAGAAGCATCTCACTTACATGCCTTATCCAATAAAATTTGGAATCCAGCCAAACGGCTAGATACTTATAGCATGGATCCATGGTGAGAATAACCCGGAAAAGCACTGATGTCTTTCTAAGATGCCATGGCCTTTTTTCTAGTGAACACCATAAGACCTGTTTTCCTCGGATTGACAGCTAGGTGCGCCCAAACAGCTCCTTCAATATGGTAAACTAGTTGACTGTAAGTGACGGTAACTCAAATCTTTATTGATGCCTGGACTACAACATCCGGGAAACCTCTTTTAAAGGCTACTTCGCATGTCCAAAACAGTAGACATAGTAAGTTCCGCTCTTTCCAAGGACATTTAACTCGACTCACAACCCCCATCGGCGCGCAGTCCACCGATCGCCCAGGTTGATATGTGTGCAACTCGAGATGTAAAGGTCAATGAATCAGTACTTCGTCCCTTATAAATCTGCCTATTATCCTTTCCGAAGTCTTAAGAAGGAAAGATAAGTTAAACTAATCGGTCTAAAGGAATCAGAGCTGGTTTAAGTTTCTTTTCCAGGTTTGGCAATAAAAATTACCTTCGCCAGTTTCCATGACCTCCATGCCCTAAAAATCTTTAAAATATGTTGTCCTACAATGGGTTTAAAATTTTGAAGGATTGCTGGAAAAATGCCATCAGGATCAGTCTCAGCAGATTTATAAGACTGAAAAGAGTTGATGGCCCACTTAATCTTGTTAGAAGTAACTATTTGAGATTCCGTATTCCAGTCTCTCTTTGAAGGAGTTCTTGTAAGCGATTCTCCATGGATTTGCTTATCGCTGGATCAATAACACAATCCAGGAAGTGACGACGGAAAAAGTGTGACATTGGAAGCTTTACATCACCAACTTAGATGCTGGAGAAAGTTATTTTTTGCAATCTAGCCGTTTCCTTGACAGTACTTACTTCTAAGCAAATCGTCTGCCGCATCTTTGTCTCTCTCTACGCGACTTTTGTAATCTCGTTAAGATGATCTAGCTTTCTCCAAATGGTTGGGATGATTAGACTTTCTGCACTATATTCAGCCTTTCTCACCTATCTTTCCTTCCACAAATTCGCCTTATCAGAGTATGGGTCTTAAGATAGATAAAGAAGGTTCCGGCGAGGATATCCAATTTTCGACAACTATTGGATGCCAGGGCTATATCAATAACCTCTTTCCTAATTTTTACAACAAATGTAGGTTCGTTTCACTGATACAATATTTGCAAAAAAAAATATTAGCCCGACAAAAAAAAATATTGAGGGTATCCATTGCGTCTAAAGTTGGTGTCAGTATCGAATTTGAGACGAAAGAAGCTATAGCTGAACTGAGTGTTGAAGCCATATCGGAAATGGGTAAAACCTATAAAATCTCTATTCCGGAAAAGAGAGTTCCGCAGTCAAGAGTTATTGGTTTGTCAGTAGATAAAGAACCATTACAAATTCAGAGACTTCTATCACAGCAAAATCCGAATGTTTTTGTTGAAGTGTCGGTGATTAACATCAGCAACGTTAATGCAGCAGCGAGTTCTGGCTGTTACTATTCCATACTAAAATGCGATCCATTAAAATTTGGAAGAATTGAAACGCAGAGAGTTGGTTGGGATATCTGTTCAATCAGAGAAATTTTCTATGTGCTCCGTTGCTTTATTTGACACGCTTATGGCCATCCCCTAAAACATGTGTTTTAACTCTTTCGTCTCCCAAATGCAGCGTAAAACATTTATTATTATTTGATATGATGTGTATCGTTGTGACAGATCTTCACTCAACAGCGTAAGTCAGGAGGGTAGTGGCGTCTTGATTGCTATTAAGTCTGATCTCATAAGTGAAAGGATGGCTATCATGGAACTGATGGAGTTAAAATGATTTTCATTAAACTCTATGTGGAATATATTGTCCATTACGTTTGTTATCCATATATTCCTTCAGGCTCGCCAGTATCTGTGTACGCTGACTACAGTCATGCTTTGTGCAGCTTTTTGGAATGTATTGGACTGAATCCAAGCGATAGATTTATCATTGTTGGCGATCTCAATCAACCGTTGGTCTCTTGGATAGTCGACGATGGAAAACCATCGGTTCTTTAACCAGACATCTTGGGCTCGCAGTTGGGAGGGGTTTTTGAACGATCGCGGAGGATTTAGAATATCTCCATTGCCAAATGTGATCTTCCACTTGTTCCGGCCTTGTTCGATCGTCAAGCAATGGTGATAGAAGTGCTACTGACCGGCTTTCGTATATATATTCCAATCAAACGCCGTAAAATGTCTGGTCACCCGCCATGGTTTAACAGGTCGATTCTAAAGCTAAGGAACCAGCAGTCCAAAAACGTGTAGCACCTTCGGTTTCATCGCGAATACGATACGAAGGCAGTACCGCCACAACTGCCAGTGAAATGTGTGAGGTATTTGCTAACTTCTTTGAAAGTACGTACAACAACGACAGCGTCCGAGAATTTAATGAGTATATTTATCTCGGGTAAATTGCCAGGGACATTGAGATTCAATTTGTCTCTCCACAGAATATTTCCGAATAGATGGAAGACGTCATATGTTGAACCGATTTTCAAGACCGGCTCAAGGAGTGAAGCCATCAATTATAGGTGTGTTTGCTATCTCTCCAACGATTGGAAAGCTATTTGAGAGTATTGTTGCGAGTTTTTAGCGGATCATCATCGTACAATTAACTCACTGTTCAACACCACGGGTTCATGAAAAAACGTTCATCACTGTCCCAAATTTAACAGAATTCACTCAGTTTGGTTTGGATGTGATTGAGTCTGGTGCACAGCTCAATGTAATTTACACCGACTCAGCAAAGCGTTGAGCTAACCGCTGTATCTTGCTTAAGAAGCTGGTTATGATCGGTGTTCATTCGTCATCGCTAAGTTGGATTAAGTCATATCTATCAAATCATGTCCAGTATGTTTATTTGGTAGGCTGTGCGTCTCGAATGTTCTCTGTGACGTCCGGTGTGCCTCAGGGCAGTCATCTCGGACCTCTTCTTTTCTCTCTGTTTGTCAACGACATCCCAAGTATTTTTGAGTCGTCTTCATGCTTAATGTATGCGGACGATCTAAAGGTATTCGGTGTAGTATCAACGGTTCGTGATTCAGTTAAACTGCAGCGTGATTTGGAAAGCCTACCGACATGGTGTGTTCGAAATAAATTGAATCTGAATGTTTCTAAATGTAAGACAATGTCATTTCACAGAAAAAGAGTTCCGATCAGGTTTCACTACAGCATAGCTGGAGAGGAACTTAATCGGATAACTCAAATCAAGGACCTTGGTGTTCTTTTTGATTTAAAACTTAATTTCAATAATCATATTGAATGCATTGTGGCAAAAGCCTACTCTATGCTTGGCTTCATGAAGAGAATTTGTTTCGAGTTCATTGATCCATATGCACTGAAAAGTGTGTACTGCTCGATAGTTAGATCGTTGCTGGAATATGCATCCGTTGTCTGGAATCCAGGTTACACAGTTCATGCAGTCAAGATTGAATCGATTCAGAAGAAATTTTTATTGTATGGACTTCGGCACCTTGGATGGGATAGGAACAGTTTTGTTCTTCCTCCATACGAGGGCCGTTGCATGTTGATTAATCTAGAATCGTT
>JANTEX010232036.1:0-13290 GCA_024741295.1 Macrocera vittata | reverse complement strand
CGCACCAAATTGCATTAAATTCATGCTCATGTTTTAGATTCTACATTCATTTGTCTCTCAGTGTACGTATCACGCGAACGTATCACGCGAAGCATTAAAGGGCGTAGGGAAAAATTCGAAGCGATAAGAGCATGAGATATGTCAGTTGTAGGTTGTCCACACGTTTGGCAGATCCGATTACTTCTGTTCCAACAGCCAATAAGCCGGCGGTTTTTTAACTAATCGCTCTTACTCACGCCGCTAACTCTGTGCAACATCTCTTCATTTTTCTGGGAACATCATACGAAAAAATAAACTGTCTATTCCGTTAGTTAATCGGTCCATCATGAATATTTCATTACACAGTTCATTTTCGCTGCGGTGCTGATACAAATAGATTACTTGCCTACGATTAAGTTTACGTAGCACAGCTAGGAAGGAGAAAAACAAAAGGTACCCAATGTGTGCAAGCGTACGGGTTTTTCTTCTAGTTTTACTTTCGCTGTAGCGATTTATTCTGTGCATTTATGTATATTTATGCAAAATCGAGATTTAGGACCACAAGATCCAATTGGTCATTAAATTCGGGATTACAGATTTTCGTAATAACATATACCTCAGGACAATAGGTGTTCCCCATCTGTTTTATATACATACGTACACCGCACGGTATATATGTACATATCCTGACTAGGATACATCTAAAATCGACGCGACAGAACTGCCAAATCCTGGCGTCAGAAGGGGCAAGTTATACGGCCATACGTACGAGGGTAATATGTAGGCCATTGGATGTTCCAAGTAAGACTCCACATGGAGTATGCGAAAGTGTTATCACAATTGTACTCTACGACGTGAAGCCACTTGTTTAATGTTTACACTGAGTATACGGGGAAATTTCAACCACATCGTCTAAGGCTGAATTGGAATATATAGTGCGGCGTCTCGTTATTGCAGGCTTCAAACATTTGTGTCGAATGAGTTGAATATACCACACAACAATCGTGTAAGTGTAACGTCGCGTCGTCGCATATGCACTATATCCGTGAGCATAGGAGTAATTTTACGTATCGAGATTCAAAGTCATTATTTTCTGCGATCCCATGACAGATTGGCAGAGGACTCAGCAATTGAGTTCGTGTGAGTTAGTTTTATTTTTAGCTTCTACTTTGACTCTTCTATTGGGATCAGCCTATTTGGATGCGATAGATTCTTGATAGGGCAACCGCGAATCAGCGTTCAAGGCTACGTGTACGATTAGTATTATTTTTGTTTTTTTGACAGTCCGGTCCGAACTCATTCTATTCAAGTGCCAGTCGGAGCCAGAATCTCTCAATAATACGCTGACTCTTTCAAACCTTCGAATCGGTGTAGCAGGGGCCCTTAAAATAAAGCACTCAAGTTTCATTTCGTTTGCTCCAACTATCAATATATATATGTATACAATCTCGTATCGTATAATAAAAAAATAAATAGTATGTTAATGTTATTCTTTTTCCACATACATATATAAACAATTGAAAAGAAAGTGTTAATTTTAAGCGAATCGGTATAGTTTACTTACATATATTTCTCATACGAAATCAAATATTTTTCGTACAGTATTTTTCGCAATTTTTCTTCCCCAAATTCAAAAAGTTATAAATTTAAGACTTGTTTTTCTTTACGTTGTTTCTGTATATACGAGTAGATGAAGTGTATGTTATAATGAAAGCATATTAATTAAGTTGATTGAATATGAACTGATCGTCAATCAATAAGTTCAAGTGGAAAGTTTTTGTTCTATATATGTTTTGATAAAAACATTTTTTCCCATACACACACGTTAGCCAGATTTCCATTTCATGACAAATTTTAAAATTCACTAACATTTTTACTATATATGTAAGTAGTTTACATTATGTAACTTCCAATTACTTGCTATTAAAATTCCTTTCAATTTTTTTATAACATAATTATAGGAACAGTCTTTTTTTCTTTCTGAAACTAATTGTAAGAAGGGCATACGAATGATAACGTGACAACTAAAATTGGTTTTAAAGTTTTGAAATGGAATTTAGTTACGAAGATAATTTGAAAACAATTGAATGTACTTGTCATTAGGGATGTTGATTTTTTTCGGATACCTGCACGCAAGAAAATAATAAGGTGCAACAGGTAATTTTGATGTCACCTAATATAATTAGTTACACCACATAATATTTTGTACACTGCACATTACGTACGCAATTATTATTTGACTCAGCTAATATATTATACACAGCCCATAATGTTGAAAGTATAATTATGTAGCTTAAATAATAACATTTGTTCTAGACACTAATATATTGGATGAGTAAAGTAATTGAATGGGTGCCTGACCCAATGTCAGGGTATATACCAGATTATAATATACACCATTAATAGTTGTCAGAGATATTTCGAATACCTAATTAGGTGTGTTGCATAATGTTAGTGCTCCCAGCTAAATAAAAGTTAATATTGTTTCTATCAGCTAATATAACTCATAAATTCGATTTTAGACATAATATATTATGTGACATCCACAATAAATTGTGCACAGCAGCTAATCCCTGTTTTTTTTTTGTTGCTGGCTTCGTTCAATCATCTTTCTTAACTCCTTGATCTCCTCACGAGCCGCATTTAGCTGAGCCTCCAACGATGTTTTGACTTGTTTCAGTTGCAGGCGAAGACTTCAAATTGTCCCATTTGCTATTTGGTGGGATACCCACAGTTTCAAGATGGTTGTTTTTCTTTTTATTTTGTGAAGTATCCGCCGTTAGAGATCCTATGGCATTACTTCGCAATCTAGGCGATCTTAAGATTTTCTTACTCATTGAAAACGGGTTGTCATTTCTTCCAAACCTTGGTCTAATTTGTAGTTCGCCGAGTATACTGAGTCCTTTTGAATTAAAGCTCGGGCACGAACACACACAAAGTGCTGCGATGTCTCCTCTTCAAGACCACAGTTTATACAGAAAAAAATAAAATGGACAAGTTATTAAATGGAATCTGTTTGGCGCCCCAAATTTTTTATTTTCGATTTGGTTTTTTGGTTGCTTAATGCAATAAAAAAAAATATTCTGGTTATAATCTGTCCTCAAAGTCTCTAGAGCCGGCCCTGCAGACCTCTTCCTCTGATTGTGACAGAGTTTGACAACCAGGCAATGAATATCCACTAATGTCTTGCGGACTCTTTACGGTTCTTAGTATACATACCAGAGGAGAAACGAAAAAAGATCCCAGCTTGTATTGATGGGTCTTTTGACAGGATTTTTTTTTGAGTTTAGCGGAGTCACTAACCTCATTAACTTCATTACAAACAATTTGCAAAGCTCCCCTCTTGACTAAGAGAGTTTTTAAAGTCCCTTCTTGCTGTTTCAAGGGATTGGAAGTATGAATTGTTTACGCGATTGAATAAGTTCGCAAGCTTTTAACCTTCCTGCTCCACCAAGAGAGTCTTTGGTTATCTCTTGGTTTCGATAAAGGTCCCGATCAATCATAAGAATATATTATCGCTCTTTGAATTTCGTATACTTTTGATTCTAAGAGTTCAACATTTGTGATCAGAAATGCATTATCCAGGGAAGATAAGTGAGATCGAAGACAAGTAGAATAGCCTGTCCAGTTCGTACGTCGAGGATTTCTAAAAAACCGAATCGATTGACCACAATCCATTTCAAAGTAAATACATCTGATCTATGATCCATTTCAAAGTAAATGCATCTATGATCTGATGTTAAAACTAGGTTCTAGACATACCATCTTTTTAATGAATACCTAATTGGATATCCAATTGGATACTCAAATGGATACCCAATTGGATACCAAATTGTGTACCCAATTGGATACCCAATTTAGAACTTAAATGGATAGTCAATTGGGCACCTAATTGGATAGCCATTTGGGTACCCAATTGGATACCCAATTGGTACCAATTGGCTAACCGGTGGAGGGAGGGGCTGTAGCCCCCACGTAACCAATTGGATACCCAAATGGATACTAAATTGGATACCCAAATGGATACCTAATTGGATACCCAATTGGATACTCAAATGGCTGCCCAATTGGATACCCAACTCGGAACCCAATTGGATAGTCAATTGGGAAACCAATTGAATAGCCAATTGGATACCCAATAGAATACTTAATTAGATACCCAATTCGGTACTCAATTGGGTACCCAATTGGATACCCAATTGGTACCAATTGGCTATCCAATTTGTAATCCTATTGGGCACCCAATTAGATAGCCAATTTGCAATCCTATTGGGCACCTATGGGATAGCCAATTGGGTACCTAATAAGATTGCAAATTGGATAGCTAATTGGATAACTAATTGAATACCAAATTAGATACCAATTGGATCCCAATTGGATACATTTGAATACCTAATTGGGTACCCAATTGAATACCTAATTGGATAGCCAAATGGATATCCAATTGGATACTAAAATGTATACTCAATTGGATACCCAATTCAGAACCCAATTAGATAGTCAATTGGACAACCAATTGAATAGCCAATTGGATATCAAATTGGATACTCAATTAGATATCTAATTGGACAGCCAATTGGATAGCGAATTGGTTATCGAATTGGCTATCCAAGTGGATACCTAATTGACTATTCAATTGGGTTCTGAATTGAGTATCCAATTGGGTATCCAATTGAATACCAAATTGAGTGTCCAATTAGGTACCCAATTGGGTATTCAATTGGGTACCCACTCGGGTATCGAATTAGGTATCCATTTTGATATCCAATTGGGTATCCGATTTTCTTTTCAATTGGATGCCCAATCGACTATCCAATTGGGTTCAGAATTGGGTATCCAATTGGGTTCAGAATTGGGTATCCATTTGGGTATCCAATTGGGTATCCAAATAGGTATCCATTTGGGTATCCAATTAGGTATCCATTTGGGTATCCAATTAGGTATCCATTTGGGTATTCAATTTGGTATCCAATTGGTATCTAGTTGGCTATCCAATTGGCTATAAAATTGGGTATCCAATTGGTTATTCGATTGGGTAACCAATTGAGTAACCAATTGGCTATCAGTTTGTGTATCTTATTGGCTATCCAATTGGGTGTCCAATTAGGTATCCGATTGGCAACATAAGAGTGTTATACCATATTCAAAATAACTATGTAACATGCCTCGTAGCCTTACAAGGTTTAAGCTCTTAACACAATTTGGCACTCACTATTTTTTTATTAAAGTTTCAAAGTTAAGTCTTCAAAAATTAAAGTGAAGATTTCAGATTTCAGATTTTCAACAAAAAAAAACTTCTGAATATGTCCTTTCCAAAGCCGTTTCAAACAAGTCAGACAAATAGAGAGCCAGAAAATACGAGCTGTGCAACAATACCGCTACGTAAACAAAGGTTGGGCTGCCTTATGATAACTCGTGCTATTTAACACCCCAGAGGCTCTACAAATGACTCTTGAGTTAACACCGATTGATCTTCCAGTAAAAAGTGACACAATTTTTCCTTATGTTGTCATAGGTATATAAAAGGTGCCTTTTGGCACATTATATTGAGTTTTATCGTTGGAAAAATATTTCTGGGTATGCATTATTCAATATATACTAAATATACTTTCTATAGAATAATTTCGTCTTTAGTAAACAAATACACATATATAAATGGATGACATAGATTAGATTAGACAATATCTTATATATTATTACCAAGAAAAATACCTATACCTAACGTAATGTACATAGAATTGAACCTGTACTGAATTTTGAATAAGGCCAAATGCAGTTATTTTTAGAGTTCGCGCGTACTCTGTTTATAGAACAGATCACGCTGAACGAACGACTTTTCCGACATTTCTTACAATGACAATTTTCTTTTATATATTTATATATACTCATGTTACATTTATATTGAAGAGTACATACATGATGTATTTGTTATGTGGTTAATGATTTTTTTCGTTTAAGTTTGTATGAGTTAGGAAAGAGGGACACATTATTATACATTATGTGACGCGACTACTAGGCAAATGCGCTAAACATAGCCAAAATGTACTTTAATTACCATGGCAGAACCGTAATTTAATGGACGAAACTTTTTTTTTAAATTTAATCGAATAATACTCTACTAATCTGTATGTTTGATCCAATTTTCCAAAAACTATGTTTTAGTGAATTTTCCATTTTTTTTTCTCTTCGCCTGATTTTTCACATTTTCCGGTAAAATTTGTTAAAGACAAACACTCAGATGATTGTTGGTCTTCTAACCAAAAATTTTATTTCCGAATACATCCGTTCCGGGATTACACATCTAAATCTCTCTTTTTCTCTAGACGCTCTCAAATTTAATTTTCTAAATACATGGTCATGGTCACTTAATTATAATCACAATTAATTTCATCACAAAGGTGGTAATAGCTTGAATGCCATGAACCTTTTTTATTTTTTTTTCTCGCGTCTATTAGGCGCACTTGAAGCTAGTTGTGTGATGATCAATCGTTGATCAATTTTATTGTGTATATTCGCTTAATAGATGCAAAATACCAGTCGCATTCATTGTTAATTAAAGCACCGATCGATTAGTAAAACTCTCACATATATTCATAGAACTGTTTCCTATATAAAAAGCGATCGTTTTTATAAGTGATTCCGTGTTGATCGATTATGATCATCGCTATAGTACGTTGTCTGAACACAAAGAAAATAAGAAACTTTGAAAATGTTCGAAATGAATAACGGCTTTTAAACGGTATCCGCTAAAAGTGCAGTATATATCCGTATCCGCGGCAGAAAAAAGGAAAAAAAAATCGTAAATATAATTAGTGATCGCGCGTGTATAATAACTGCGTGAGAAAGCAAAAACCATGGGTGTTATGCTTTCGGTGTTGCTCAGTTATGTGGGTGCCATTGAATTAGTGTTTGTGCTGCGTGACATTACCCATCAAATATGTCTGCACGACAAACAGAATGCTTACGGTGCAGACAGTGCTAACGAAGACGATGATCTTAAACGCTATCAAGATCGAATACGAAAATCTCTATCCGATGCCATCGATGCCATTGACATACAGGCAAATGATAACTTAACACAAATGCAAGATGGTGTCTTGTATGATAATGGATATCGGATTGAGAATAGCGAAGATTTGGATAGCATTCGACAACAAATCGAAATGATCGCCTTAGCTGCGGCAACGAAAGTAAACGACGACCAAACACGGTCGTCAGACGAATTTCTACAAAACGAACGAACGGCAAACAATGTCGCCGATAATCATGTGTCTAAGCCGACACAATCGAACGCACTTTTGAATGCAAAACCATCCGAAGAGTCATCATCATATGAACCGCTCAGTCCACAATCGTCGGCCGAAATGCCCGACATCCATTTCGACGAATACGACCATCCAGAATCATCGATGCCGAACGATCAATATTCCGAAGAGTATCTGCGATCATTGGACGGCGTTAAATTCCGTCCGTTAGTGCGTGATGATGGAACGGGCCGTCGGCGAGCATACAAAAAGCGTCAACAATCGAGTAGTTCGACTTCATCGGATCAGCCGAGTCGACGATCGTCACGCGAAGATGAACTGAAAATGTTTACGTCATTGGAGGAGGAAGAATTCGAAGCAATCCGAAAAGATGGCAGTTACACACCGATACAATATTCCAGCGAACCAAATCTAAAGGTGCACAAGAAACATTCACGTCGACACAAACGAAGCCCGGTCCGAGAAGGTCCGGACAATCGACGACACAGTTCGGATCTGGACGATAATGATCGTGCCGATCCGTGGGGTGATGTCGTACCGAATCAATTCCATGACACAGACTTGTGGAAACGTGAACGAGCAAATTCAATAGCTGAAGAGGATAATGACGAGGACGGTAAATCAGAGGCAAACGTTGATAAATGTGGACCAAACAAAAATCTGCAACTTAACGACGAAGAAAGCCAGAGAAACTGTTTCAGCCCGGTGGGAAAAAAATCGCCCAGATTGAGTTCGTTTGAGGATGCAACCGATTCTCAGCATGCAATGGCGATAAATGCATTGAAACGGCAAAATTCTAAAGAAAATGTAAGTGTTTGGGAAATATGTAATAGTGATGTGCAAAGTAGATACATAAGTGAGTCAAACTATATTCTAAACCTGAAATTGTTTTTTTTAATTGCTAAACTTTGCACATCGCTAAACATATAACAGTTCACACATCACATTTGTCGTTTCGTATATAAATATATGATCACAATACACTTGTATATACCTGAATCTCACTTTTACTCTTTCACACAGACACTGAATGAAACAAACGTTACACCAGGTAAAAACGTAAGTACAGACAGTATCACTGACAATGAACCCCCGCTTTTAACATCCAATGCTGATACGCTTAACGCTGATGCCACTAATAATGCCACACAAATTGCATCGCTGCCCGTTGTAGCATCCGACGCCACACCAACTCAACATCAATCGGGGATTGTGTTTCAAATCGACGATATTGCCGACGATTTAACGGAAAACGCTAAAATTCAAGAGTTCATTTCGTACATTGAAAAATTAGATCACGACAAAGTCGATCAGGAGATTGACAACGAAAAGTATCAGTTCAAAGAGTTTCTGGATCAACCACAACGCTTACGTCACACCAGCTACAACATCGACGACAAAGATTTGGAATCGTTTGTCGATGTCACAAAGTTCATTGAAGCTGAACAAAATTTTGAGATAATTTCACGCCAGAAAAATGCTGCAGATACGTTTGATGGCAAAAATAAATTCGAAACTTCGCTGAGGGTCGATGTTAAAGATTACGAACGTCAAACAGAAGCAATTGAACCGGATATAGTTGCGGAACCAGCACACATTGCGACACATGTCAAGGCGCCCGAAACACCTACAGAAGTCGTTGAAGAATTAATAGTGCCTAAGAAAGCTTACGTCGTAACGTCAGACTATGAGTCTGGCGACATTTCTACGCCTACCACAGATACACCGTTTTCAATTGATAAAACATTTGTGCTCGCACGTGATCCTTTGCCATCTATTACTCAGGATACGTGTCGCACATCAATTAATCGCCAGGAAAGTAATTTCTCCACAATCAGCCTCGATTCTGGCCACACAAAATTTACACTCGACAAAACATTTGATGTACGACACAAGAGTCGAAGTCCATCTACATCGTACAGTGCCGGCTCGAATTTAACATCGTCGCCGTACAGCAGTTACCAACGATCTCCATCACCATTTGAACGCCGTCAACCGGACAGCTTTGACGATCTCGAATACATTCATGGCCGTGAAGATTGGCGTAACGCAAGCGGTATGCATCTCAATCGACAAGTCGAAAGCGACAACTATCATCACTTGCGACGATACAGTGAAACGGCCGAAACTCTTGAATATATCAAGGAACGTGAAGATTGGGCACAATTTATGCAGGTACAAGCATTGTCGGGCATCGATGAGCATGATTGGTCACGTTCGTCAATGTCGATACGCAGAGAAGTTGACAGCGATGAATATCATCATAGTCGTCGGCTTAGCGAGGCACTCGATTTGGCTTATCGTTCGTACGTTCGCACAAACAGTGGTGGCGTTCTGTTTGTTGCTCAAGGATCGGCATTAAACGGACGTGAACGTTCGCCGTATCATCTGCTTCGGGCTGACATTGATCGAGACGAATTCATGAAATTGTACTCATGGAAAGAGGAAGCCAATGAAAAGTATGACACATACGTTGCGTTACGGCAAAACGTTCGATCAATGTCAGAAAGTCATGACGCGGCCGAAGAGCAAATGATGCAAAATGAACGGCTAGCGTGGACACAAACGAAAGAGATTACACACGTTCGCTCGGTCGAACATCGGGTGGAAACGAAAACTGTAACAAGTCAAATTGTAGAGAGTTCAGTTGAATGTACTTTGAGAGATAATAGCGAAGATGATGATGTAAAAGTGTTGGAAACAACGAGTGGTGATAATGTGATTGATGTGCAGATAACACCCGGCGAAGATGTCATTGAATTTGTTGTGTGGGACATAAATTCGGATGGCAAGGAAGATGAGGAGATCAGTGACGATGTGGTTGTTGACGAATCGGCTAAAGACTTTGAAATTATTGACGAAGATTTGATAGAAAATCTGAGTGCGCATGATGAGCGCACAGTGATGACGACTGAAGTGGATGCTATGGACAAGGACAGTTCACCGAAACCGCTGAAGAAAAGTAAACGAATCGATGATTTAGTTGAAGCGGAACGGCGAAGCATTGACCTGACCGACGAAAAAGATGCACTGCTCGAGTTGTTAAGTGCGTCGAAGAAATTAATCGATACCGAAATAGAGAGTACAGTTGCAACAAGTGCTCAAAAGGAAAATGTTTCTGCATTGGCTGAGAGTACAAAATTATTGTTAGACAATGAAGCGGCTAGCAGCAATAGTGCAATTGGCATGAAGTCTAAGACGAAATCGGAAAATCCAATTTCAGATAGAAAATCTGAAACCGAAATCAATATTCCACCGAAAGCTAGTGCAAGCAACAAACCAGATAAGAAACACATCGAAAGTCGAAGCTTCCGGAGGCCACGACACAGTGTTGGTGTCGATGAACTATTGAAAGAGACGAGTTTAAGTCCTTGGTTCCATAAATAAATAATATTAGAACACTTCCAAAAAATCAAAACAGTACAACAATTTTTACAAAATGCTTTCAGCTTTTGCTTTGCTTTCCCTGTCGCTTTAGCCTTATCCTTAGCAAATTTCATTTGATTGAAATTATTTTCTACTTTTATTGTACTATTTATCGTGATAATAAATTAAATTTCATTGAACTACATCCACATTTTGCGCTTATACATTTGGTTTAAGTTATTGCATTGTATTTAATCGACAGCAAAAGTCGATGTTGTAGAAATGTTATCATTTGCTAGGTGATCTTATTGTATCCTGTATTTATTATTTTTTCTTGACATTTTTAAGGTGAGTGGCATGTTCAGGGAGAAATTTTTTTTATGTGTTGTCTGATCACATATTGGCTATATTTGATTGCAGAATCTATGAAATCCGATCATTTTTGATCGTTTTTCTTCATGTCATGTCATTTACATGACAAATTCGACAATATATGCATATTTTGTGTGTGAAATGCTACTCAAAAAATTGAATTCCAACAAAAACAAATGTATACCGGAATAAAAAAGTCGTGTTTCGGTAGAGGTGCCGGGATAGTACTCCGTTTATTCACTGATCGATCGCTGATGAAAACTACCAGAAATATCACAGTTCTAGGTTATGCCTGTAATAAGATAAAATCGGCATTGTATTGGAATAATCAATTTTTGACCAGTTCAACAAGTCAGTTAAATCAAAAACTCTCCATAGACTGCAAATTTTTATATTTTTGTAAGAAACCATAATGCTTCTGCTTTTCGACGACCATGTATTTATAAAAATGTATAGAAAACTAACTGAGATACAACAGTTCTAGTTACAGCCTGTGCTTAGGTAAAATTAGCATTATTTTGGAATAATCAATTTTGACCAGATCAACAAATCAGATAGATCGCTTTTGTATTTTTTATAAATAACTATAATACTTTGGCTTTAGAGGACCATAAATTTTTAAAAATACAATGAAAACTAACTGAGATATCACAGTTTCAGCTAATGCCTGTAATAAGGCAAAAATTGCATTAGATCAAAAACTCTCCATGTAACTGCAACTTTTTATATTTTTGTAAAAAACGACAATGCTTTAGCCTTTCAAGGACCGTAATTTCAATAAAAAATAATGAAAATTAACTGAGATATCGTAGTTCTAGCTAAAGCCTGTAATAAGGTAAAATGTGCATTGTATTCGATTACTGAATTTTTGGCCGGTTCAACAGTTTATATAGATCAAAAACTCTCCATGTGACTGCTGCTTTTTATATTTTTGTAAAAAACGACAATGCTTTGCACTTTCATGGCCCATCTTCTTATTAAAAACAAAATCAATGAAAAGTAACTGAGATATCGTAGTTCTAGCTAAAGCTTGTAGTAGAGTAAACTGTGCATTGTACTCGAATAGTCAATTTTTGTCAAGCTCAACAGTTTAGATAGATCGAAAATACTCCATGTAACTGCAAGTTTTGATATTTTTGTAAAAAGCTCTAGGGCGTTGGCTCTTCAAGGACCATAATTTTATAAAAAATCAATAAAAACTTACTGAGATATCGTAATTCCAGCTAAAGCCTGCAGAAAGGTAAAATGTGCATTGTACTCAAATAGTCAATTTTTGCCAAGTTTAACGGTTTCGATAGATCGAAGATTCTCCATGTGACTGCATTCCACCATTAAAAACTAGTGCTCGAATCTGCCCATTTTTGGTGCCGAGATACACTATTTTAAGATAATGTTCTAGGAAACGCATATTCGAGTATGTTAAGTATACCGGAATCGTTTGTTTTATCTAAGTCATGTTCCGGGATATATTAAAAATATATTTATTAGCTCAGCAGATCGCACGAACAAAAATTATTTTATGCGTTGTCAGACCACATATTTTCGCTGGCTATATTTGATTGCAGAATATATATGAAATTTGATCGTTCCTGATCGTTTTTATTCGTTGGGCTGACAAATTTGACAATTTATGCAGATTTTGTGTGTGGAATTCCACAAAAAAAATTGCATTCCAAACAAATAAATTGTATTTTGAAATTAAAGAAAACCTATTCCGGTATAGAAGATTGTATCCCGGGATACAAAATTGTGGGTTTGTGGCCGGATTGGCAATACTATGACTGTTTTATGCGTCATCGTTGCTGGTGTTGTGATTGGCTGCGCACTGGTTGAAGGATCGTCAGTACAATGTCGGGTGAATTCGGCATCCTTTGCTGTCTCCTGACTGGAGGCCAGCCATTCGTCCTCATCCTAGGTGGAGTGATCAAACAGATCGACGGTTTTTGTTGTTTGTTCGTATTTTGGTCCCACGACTAAGCACGAAAGAAACGGTCCATCCGGCCAGAGCCGGTTTAACAGAATAAAGCAAATACAATCGACCTTGAGCAAGTATTGAAGGTTGCACGATTGAGACTGGCTTTGAACGCCCATCTGTCTGTCATCGTCGCGGTTACTTGACTTGGGTGGGAAAAGAGTAAGGATGCGAATGTATACGCACATGCATGCACACGCACTCATGGAATAACACTCACCAGCATGTACATGTGTATCCGCGCTCGCACGCACGCGCGTACACCGAGAGAAAATTGTTGTTGAATTGACAGCAAATGCTGTCGAATTGACAACATTAGTGCTCTATTTTTAAACC
>JANTEX010231925.1:0-13294 GCA_024741295.1 Macrocera vittata | reverse complement strand
AACTAGAAAACCAAATGAAATTTTCAATAATGGCTATAAAAGGTAAAGTCTCGTCTGGCAACTCACCAGTTAACTAGTGAACACACGCACTTTGTGAAGAGTGAATTAAGCGATAAAACCACAGCTTTGCAAAAGAAAAAACTTATAAAAGAAAATTGTATTTATGATACAATTTTTAAGTTTTCCCCGTAGTCATCGCCAATGACTATATAAATCACTACTGGAAAAACTTACCAATGACTCATTGGTATTATTTAAAGTTTTCGAGAAATTATACCCCCAGTAAGAAACAAAAAGTTAAATCAAAAGTGGATAACAATTGAAGAAAAAAATTCTTGGCTATTCTCTTTTCATACGATAACTTCGGTTCCATGACAATTCTCCGAGAACATCATCTTCTGAAAATACAATTCACCGAAAATACAATTCTCCGAAAACACAATCAACCGAAAATATAATTCTCCGAAAATAAAATTGACCGAAAATACAATTCAGTGTCCGGATTTCAACCGGTAGTGTCTGGATTTTATCCAGAAGCGACCGGATTTCAACAGGATGTGACCGATATTTAACCGGAAGTGACCGGATTTCAACCTGAAGTGACCGGATTGCAACCTGAAGTAATCGGATTTCAACCGGAAGTGTCTGGATTTTAACCGGAAGTGTTCGGATTCCAAACGAAAGTGTCTGGATTTCAATAGGAAGAGACCGAATTTAACCGAAAGTGACCCGATATCAACCGGAAGTGGCCGGATATCTACGAAGAACTGTATTTTCTGTGAAATGTGAATTGTAATTTTGGCGAATTGTATTTTCGGTGAATTGTGTTTTCAGTGAATTGTCGTTTTCGGTTAATTGTCATTTCGGTGATTCCTTAAAGGGCTTGAAGGCGTTAATAACCCACTTTATTTACCAATGCCCATTTACGTTATTTGTCATTTGCCATTTATTCATCAATTAAACTCGACGCATTAAAATGCGTTTGCATTAGCAGCTGGACAGTTTCTTCGGAGTCATCGCTGTACTTGCTGTAAAGCTTTCTTAACAGTGCGTTGCCATTACAGGGATTTCTGGACAGAACTCTGTGAATTCGTGCAGTTTTCGGTATGTCAACAGGTTTCTCTTGGATTTCATCAGTATTATATTGTGTTCAGTGAGTGATGCTTCAAATTCATCCCACTGACCAGCACGTTTTACTTTATTGGAAAGCTTTCTGGTTGGGACACCTAACGTATAATGTTTTTTGTTTCACCATAGCACTTTCCTGCAGCTTGTAAAAATTTTGACTGGATAATTTTCCTAGCCTCATTTAGACCATTGGCAAGTAGTTCTATATCTTACTGATTGTTAGTCTGGTTACTTACACCAGGTAGAGCTGATGTTAAAGGCATTCTCGATAGCCCTCACATTTAGTATGTTTAGATTAATTTGACTAGTTCGCCTAAACTGAGCCTGATATACATATATGATCAGATATAGAGGTTTTATTTGGCACATCAAGGACTCTCTATGCCTAGTAACGAAAATAGGTGTATCTCTGATATTGATGATGCCTTCCTTAGGAATAAAATCATAAGCACGTTTTCTTTTGATAATTTCCTGTCCGGATGTCTTGTCGATCCCCGGGATGTATGCACCATCGATGTTTGCAACCTCGATCACCACCTCTACCTCGATGGAGGCCATATCTCTCGCAAATTCTGGAATTAAAAGAGAGTTTTTATTGACATTTACCAAAATGACTGGATGTCATATATTAACTTACAACTTTTGAGCGCAAGGCTATTTATTTACCATTAGTCCATGGCTCATTAACTGAGATGGAACCGACACCTGTTGGTCCACCTCTCAGCGAGAAGTGGGCTTTCCCTAATATGAAGCTAAGTCCAAATCGCAGTTTTTTCAGGTGTACTGACGGAAAATGGTCGGTATATACTATCGGTTTTCATCGACCTCAACAATACCCAGAGCCGTTAGTTGAGTATCTTGCAATGGCGAATAAGCTATCCAGGTTCGATTTAATTTTAGACTTTGTGTCCCCTTCATATTCTCCCAAACTATTTTTTTTTCTCACCAGACATATTTGAATTTGTTCTATTTTAATTGGGTTGAGGAAAAAATTTGAATAGTCAACTACAAGGATTGCTACTCTAAGGTCCGAGGTAGTAACCACATTTGTGGATTTTGTGACAGTGGTTTTTCGTATGGACGTCTCCATTTTTATTACAGGTTGATGTGCATATTGTGTTATAAATTATCATGTTTCACTTTAGCTACCTGTTTAGTATTTTCTGGCGTACTTTCATCAGAACGTTTACCTTGTTGGTTACGTTTAAGATTGGCTTTTGGTTCAGTTGTTGTTTCTTTGGTCTTATGATTCCTATATTCGGCCTGCCAGAAGTTTTTTTGAAAGTATAAACTAAAATATAAGCAGCAGCAGTTGTTTTGTTTGGTTTTTCGACCACGGTAGACGTTTTGGTTAACAGCGCTTGCGTTACGAATGTCTGCGTTGTTGTTCTTCTGCATTTTTGTCATTACTGGACTCTTTGGAATCGAAATAGCTTTTATTGTCGTCAATAACCATGACTTCCTCGATATACTATTCTTACTCGAATAGGAATAACTAATTGAGCTGCGCTCCCATTGTTGTAAGAGTGCGGATCTGGTTCTTATGGCTTCGCCAAATGTGATCGTTGACTTTAATTGCATACATTACCAATCTTGTCGTCTGTCACGGTAAGAGCCCAAGTACGGCCACGACTACGATAATCCATTTTACGTAAACCAATTCGCCTGAAATGGAAATTACGTTTCTTTGTTTCGTGATCTGTTCAAGCGTTCGAGTAAATCAAGATCGATTTAAATCTTTCGACCAAGCATAAGATCTGCCGGTGTACAATTTGAAACTTTGCTTTGCGGTATGTACTTAATAGCGTTCATAGGTCATCTAATGACTGTTCATCTACAACTATAACTTTTTCATACCTCGTTTGAATATATCGACTTCCGTTATCCATTGTATAAAAACATGTGCACAAAAATTTGTAAACTCAGCAGAGGATAATCGAGTGCCGTAATCGGAAACGATTCACTATTACAAAGAAGAAGTTTTTGTCCCACGAATGGACCTGCTTAGTCGGCATGTATTAGAAATCATGGCCTGTCTGGTACTGACCACGCGGTTACAATTTACTGACGCTGGTGCTACTGCGGCAGACGGACTGTATTCTGTGACTGCTTGTGTAATGCCATGATCGTTGTTAGCCCAATAATCATAACAACGCTACAATGCTTTCATTTTAACAGTAAAGTGATGTGCTGTGTGTAAAGTTGTTCGATTTTTTTTCTGGGAAGAAAACGGTATTTCAATTCCAATTTGAGTGAATAAATGAAACTTAATTTGTGAGAGTGAGTCTTTCCGTGGTTGTAAGACATTTTGAGCGATCCTGAATTTTCTCAGTAGAAGGAGTGGCTCCTACTACATCATGTACTTCATAACAGTTTGAATTGTATTGACACCAGTAGACTGCTGTCAACGTCCGGAAAAACTCGATTTTTTACGTCGGCTTGAAGTCGAACTTTGCGTTGACAAATTAATCGTTTTTTTTTGGAGTGTAATTAAAGAGACGTGAGAACGCATCCACGAAACCGAACTTTGTATTGCCGATGGTCGGTCAGTAACGTAAATTGACGGCCGTTCATCGTTTTGTGATGTTTTTAATGCGGAAAATTAGCGACGCAACGCTTCTTTCTTGGCTAACTGTAATTTTGCTTACAACAACGATCGTGAGGCATGTGCAACTGGCTTCCGGAAATGTGTGCATAATTGTGCCAATAATTTCGTCTTTGCACGCATAATCTGTTACCATGACTGATTTGTTGGACTTACATATATTGTGTGAGCACTGATTGAATCGCGATTTAGTAACTTCCTCAAACAAACATATTTTGTTTTGTGACGTAAATTCATGCAATGTCGCATGAAGTTCACGCATCGTTTTTGTCTGGATTGTTTGCTAAAAATATTTAAATCATACATCGATATCCAGCGGTTGCAAACGATGTGATTAGATTAGATAGATAAGAATACGATTCGCCGACAAACAGCGGTCCGCGTACCACAAAAAATTTACAACTGCCTGTTCTTTGTCATAAATTTAATGAATTTTGGCTTAGAATCCTGCACCATTTTTTTTTGTAGTGCCCCAGAGTTTGCACTCTTAAGAAAGGACACGAGCAACTGAAGTGGACGGCCTCCAAACAACAAAAACTCTTATCAGCTGCTCCCATATTGAAGAGGTGTTCGCTTAACCGACAGTGTCCTAGTTATGAGTCTCAACTGTGTCCGATTGATGCTAAGCAGCTCTCAAGCTACTGCTATATATGGTCTCCATATAATCGACTTAGTTTGTGTACATGAGTCAATACTTCGCCTTTTTCTGAGTTGCTCAGTGCATAACGTGTTTTCGATCTCTCCATTGATTTCTGCAATAGAAAAACCCAAGAACGGTTCCGGCCTGCATTTCATTACACTTAAGCTTTCTCTGGTGAGTTCATCTGATCTATTGTTACCTTCGACACCAGAGTACTCAGATAAGCACTACTGAAATTCGTTCAGTTAGCCGATTTAGCGCACTTCTGAATTTGTTTGGAATACCAGACTTTTTTGACCAAGACTCGAGTATTCGTAATGCAACCTGATTATCCGAAAACAGTAGTTTGCATACTGAATTGCTCCGAAAGATAAACACATCCAAAATTTGGGAATGTATGTGCGCTCCGTATAGCGTTTTCGGACTCAACCATTCTTCTCTACTCGGTATTTTGACTATGTGTCGCTTATCGGATTTGTATACAATCTTTAAGTAATCAACTATACTACTGAGTTTGTGAGGCCAGCCACGTCTACTCTGTGAAATTATCAAAAACTTCTATAACACATGTCTTGTTGAATCTAAATGTTCTCGCCGAACTCTGATTTTATGGTTTTCTAAGGCATAGTGCCGGCTCTTTTTCATATATGCTAGAAATTATTCGGCACCGTTTAACACCTGTCTGGCAAAAAATTTGTGTTTCCAACTTGACTCTTGCTAACTATTCATCACTGCTGTGCTGCTATAGTCTAGCTTGGCTAGCTGTTGTATAAAAGTTTAACCAGTTTAACTCTCTTAAAAGGGATTGTGATGTTGTTTTTAGCTGCTGTTTTGTAAGTTCTTTTTTTCGTTCTAACTCTTCCGAGAAAAATACTTTTTGCGTCCATGTACATATTTTATAAATATGGAAGTATTGTTTTGCCTACTTTTTCGAGAAAACATACAAAACTAAGACGATTCGAGGGAAAACATGTTGTTTTTTTAGATCCCTCGCTTGTTGAACATTTTTGTTTTTTATGGGCAATACCAAATTGTTTGTTGGATCTTCAAAAAATTTGTATATAAAATGTATAGTCCTATGAGCGAACGAGCCTAATTGGATAAAAATTAGGAAGGCTTCCGAACACCTGCATATACTGAAAAAAAAAACTGATTTGATTGACGAATTTTTTCCGAATATATCAAAATCAGTTCATGTTTTTACGGAAATTGCGCAGACATAATAATTATTTTAGCCCGAATTTCATTTTAATTTGGCATAGCAAACTGAAATGTTGTGTTAAATTTTTTTCAGAAATTCTAAATGTTTAAAAAGTTTCATGTTCCAACTATCTTTTACTTTTCCTGGCTTCAATAAAATTTGTGAAATTTAATCGTTTTTAATTGAGATTTATTATTATAAGTTTTTACAGGACGAGCAAAACTATTGACTTTAAAGCTGTCATATCGGCGAGGTGAGAATGTTGTATACGAGTATGTACTGAATAACCGAAAAGTTAAACATATTCCAAAAATAAAAGAAAAATCTAAAAAGTGTACATAGTACATATCAAATTCAAGTACATGTGCTTTCATTGTGATAAAAGCACCGCTATCAGTACATCATCCTATACATTTAGTAAGCATAGTGTACAAAAAACAAGTTTATACAAATTGTGCATCAGCATCATTTACAATATACAACGGCATACGCAGCTCAGCTTACTATAAAATTGTATTTGTGTGTGAATCAAAGCTTATTGTGAATATAAGTGAAGCTTACAGAGAATAATTTTCGATACACAAAGTTTAAATATTTTTCTGCGCGCGTGCGGTGTATATGTTATATATACATATGTATACGACTATACGAGTACAACCGCAATTCGTTAAACAAGATTTAAGCTTAACAGTGTACAATATTTGATTTTTTAAATTCATTTGTGTGTACCCTCGGTTGTATCAAAGGTGCTTAAGTTTCGAATTTACAAATACAATTACTTCGATCACATATCACAACAAAATGGATTTGCTAGTATTGAAACAAGGTCAGTTAGCAACATTCATTGAAAATTTTACAGCGAATACATGTAAAACCGGCAAGGCAAATCGTACTGCCCAATATATTGCTGGACGTATTGAGCTGCTCAAAGATTATTTCAATCAATTCACAAAGCAGCATTTCAGTATGTTGGATGTTGCAACATCAGCTGATTATCAACGAGAATATTTTGTAAAAGACGTTTTTTCAAACGTCGAATGCGCATATTCAACAGCAATCGGAACGCATCAAAGTGAGCTGGACCAATTGAAAGCTAAAACGACTGCTACTTCTGCTTCATCTGTTTCGGCTGTCTCAGCTTCACATGAACAACATCCAATACGGCGAACTCATCTTTTGCCACCGCCTATTCCTAAATTCAATGGGGAAATTTTAGATTGGCCATCGTTTAAAGACCTATTTACGTCCGTCGTCATAAATGATAAAGCGATCTCAACTGTTGAACGTCTCCAGCATCTAAAGAGTAATGTGTCCGGCGAGGCAGAGATGCTGATTCGAAACCTTACAATAACCGAGGCAAATTATGCCACTGCTTGGGATACACTTGTAAGACATTACGAAAACGAACGAATGATTGTAAGTACACATTTGCAAAGAATCATGTCAACGGCACATATCACAAAAGAATCGTGCTCTGAGTTGAAGACACTGTGGTCAACGATCAAACAGTCAGTGCAGGCATTGACCAATATTGGCCGACCCACAGATCAATGGGACGATCTTTTGGTCTTTATAACCGTTTCAAAGCTTGATTCCGTTTCTCGCAAAGATTGGGAAACCTCAATAAGCAATCATACAAATCTAGCAACGTTTGAAGAACTGGACAAGTTTTTGATGAGCAGAATTCGTGCGTTGGAAGCTGTAAATTGCTCAAAATCCTGGACGAAATCTCCGCCAATTCAAGACTACGGCAATAAGTCTAATCGCAGTAACGCGAACAGTAATGTCCGTGCTCATCATGCAACCCCAAATAAACAAAAGTGTGCAGCATGCAATTCAACACACCAATTGGCCTTCTGCCACGCATTTAAGAGAAAAGCTGTCGCTGTGCGGCGAGACATTGTACAGAAAGCAAACTGTTGTTTTAATTGTTTGAGTCGTGACCACCGAGCAGCTGATTGTACTTCGGCATACACATGTCGCCATTGTCAGCTTCGTCATCATTCGCTGCTACATTTAGGTGAAATTGAAGCCGAGCCTTCTAGTTCACAACAACAAACACAGCCAGCCAAACAGCAAACACAAATAACGTCAACCAGCACTAGTAACGGCAGCAACATTGTCAACACACATCACTCAACAAACAATGCTGCTCATCAATCGAGTAAGCGTGTACTATTAGCCACAGCGCTCATAATAGTTACCGCAGCCAATGGTCACCGATTCCGTTTAAGAGCTCTTTTAGACCAGGGCTCCCACGCATCGTTTATAACGGAATCCGCTGTTCAATTGTTAAACCTGAAAAAGCAACGGGTCAACATACCGATATCAGGTATTGCCAGTACGTCCGCTGGTGTCGCTAAATCGATGATTCATCTTGAATTCACATCGTCATTCGATTCATCAAATGTATTTGCAACGAACGCGTTAGTTTTGACGAAATTGACAAATAATCTGCCAGTTGATTCATTTGTGCCGACTGAATGGGATCACCTAAAAGGTATCCAGTTAGCCGATCCAGATTATTTCAAATCATCGAAAATAGACGTAATCCTTGGTGCTGATGTATACGCACAAATACTTCGAGATGGATTACGCATCGGATCATCAGGATCTCCAGTTTGTCAGAATACAGTGCTTGGCTGGATTCTGTCCGGCAGAATTCAGGAAGCAGGTATTTCCAACTCAGCTATCAACACTCTTCACGTCGTCTTCGACCAGAATACTCTTGAAAAGCAAGTACGTCGCTTTTGGGAGCTAGAAGAGGTCGAATCTAGCAACACACTTAGTGACAGCGACCAAGCATGCGAAGATCATTTTCGCCTCACACACCATCGGAACGTCGACGGACAATATGTTGTTCGTTTGCCGATAAAACATCAAAGCGATTTGCAAACAATCGTCAACACACGAAATCACGCTAAGTTTCGCCTTCAGAGTGTAGAAAAACGTCTTAGCCGCAATGACAGTTTAAATCAACAATACATCGCATTTATGAATGTTTACGAAAGCTTAGGCCATATGAAGCAGATCACCGCAAACATCGACTCTCAACCGAATTATTACATTCCGCATCATTACGTTGTCAAGGAGGACAGCTCAAGCACAAAGCTACGTGTCGTGTTTGATGCCTCTACTAAAAGTCCGTCGGGTCGTTCACTAAACGATTTGCTTCACGCTGGTCCAAAGTTGCAGCAAGACTTAATGTCAATTGTCCTTCGTTGGAGAATGCATAAATATGTATTTGTCACTGACATTGAGAAAATGTTTCGGCAAATTCTTATAAATGATGCCGATCACGATTTGCAAAGAATTGTTTGGCGTTCGGACCCGAACAATGACTTCAACGATTATCAACTTTGCACTGTAACGTATGGCACCGCATGTGCGCCATATTTAGCGATTAGAGTGTTAAAGCAATTGGCTTCCGACGAGAGAGAACGTTTTCCAAATGCAGCAAAAGTTCTTGATCGTGATTGCTATGTCGATGATATCCTTTCAGGCGCTGACGATATATCGACCACTCTCGCTTTGCAATCCGAATTGATAAAACTGCTCAATTCCGGAAAGTTCACGTTGAAAAAATGGTCCGCTAATCATCCGGAATTGTTAGACCATTTTCCGGACGAATTTAAGGAAACGTCGAGTTTCAAAATCACAGACGATAGTGCCGTTAAAACGCTCGGTCTATTTTGGTCACCAATCACCGACACGTTTGGGTTTAACATCGATCTTAAACCAACAACACAAACGCCAACGAAAAGGATTCTGCTGTCGGCCATTTCACAATTGTTTGACCCAATTGGCTGGCTGTCTCCAGTTGTCATTGCAGGTAAAATTATGTTTCAAAGTTTGTGGTTGACAGGCTGTGATTGGGACGAGCCCCTCAATGAACGACTCTGCAATGAATGGACATCGTTTCGAGACCAGCTCAAATTATTAAACCATGTGAAAATTCAAAGATGGCTATCAACTGACAATGCAACAAAAACCGAACTGCATGGATTCTGCGACGCGTCTTGTGTCGCTTATGCGGCGGCTGTCTACATTCGTGGCGTTAAATCTGACGGCACCATTCACACTAGTTTAATATCGGCCAAAACGAAGGTAGCACCCATTGTTCAAGTGTCACTACCACGCCTAGAGTTGTGTGGAGCTCTTTTGCTATCGAAATTGCTTAGTAGAGTTCATACCGACATGGAACTTGGTGGCATACCCGTGTATGCTCACACAGACTCTACTATAGTCCTTGCATGGTTAAGTCGCCATTCCTCATGCTGGAAAACATTCGTAGCTAACCGAATTTCAAAGATCCAATCGAATTCGTTAGCAATGCAGTGGCGTCATGTTAAATCAGCTGAAAACCCGGCTGATTGCGCCTCACGAGGGATTAGCGCAACTGAATTACTGACACATCATTTGTGGTGGAATGGGCCACCGTGGCTCGAGTTTGATTCAACATCTCGGGAATCATCGACATCGGCCGCTTCAATTCACGAAACCAATTTAGAAGAACGCAGCTCAACCGTTTCGTGTAATTTGTCGGTGCCAGCTGTATCAATCAAATGGGAATTGATCGAAAAGTATTCGTCGCTACAAAGGACCGTTCGTCTCACATCATATTGTCGACGATTCATCAAAAATTCAAGAACTCGTAACAAATCCGATCGAGTTTTTTGCCCGTTAACCACAAACGAACTGTACGATGCACTCAACGTTTGCGTGAAAGCAGTTCAGCAAGCACATTTCGGCCGCGAAATAGCCGACATAAACTGCCATCAACAAGTTCGTCGAAACAGTAGTCTGATCAGGCTTGCACCGTTTGTCGACAGTGAAGGTGTTTTAAGAGTCGGCGGTCGTCTTCGCCACTCACAGCTTCGGTACAACGAAAAGCACCCAGCCGTTTTACCATCAACGGGTAAATTTACAGACAACATTATCGCCAACTCACATGCTGTAACGTTGCATGGTGGTGCAACGTTAACACTCAATCACATTCGTCAAAAATTTTGGATAGTGGGTGGCCGAAATAGAGTGAGAAAGTTTGTTCTTAATTGTGTTATATGTTGCCGTTATTCTTCGAAACCGGCATCACAAATCATGGGCAATCTACCGTCACCGCGGATAACTCCAAGTCGTCCGTTTCTACATAGTGGCGTAGATTACGCAGGCCCCATCCATCTTAGAACATCAAAGTTGCGCAATTCGAAAACACACAAAGCCTACATTGCTGTTTTCGTGTGTTTCGCCACGAAAGCCGCACATCTTGAGTTGGTGACTGAGCAAACAACGCAAGCTTTCATTAGTGCATTCAAAAGATTTATATCACGTCGTGGGATTTGCTCAGACATTTACTCAGATCAAGGCACTAATTTCGTAGGTGCAAAATCGGTCTTGCGAGACCAGTTTTTCGTCGCTACTCAACACCAATCCAACGAGATCGCCGCTTCCTTGTCCACGTGTGGGACTCAATGGCACCTTAACCCACCGGGTGCCCCGCACTTCGGAGGCCTTTGGGAAGCGGCGGTTAAGTCAACTAAAAAGCACATTAAGCGGGTTATCGGTGACACAAATCTAACGTATGAAGAGATGTCTACGCTACTTTGTCTGGTCGAAGCTTGTCTTAACTCCCGACCGTTATGCCCCTTAACCGCTGATGTGAACGATTATGGTGCACTTACTCCCGGTCATTTTTTGATCGGGGATCAACTTTGTTCGATACCAGAGCCAAATATAATGGAGACACCACAAAATCGGTTAAATCGCTGGCAGTTGATTCAAAAAATGCACCAACACTTTTGGAAGCGTTGGTCTTCAGAATACTTAAGTATTCTTCAACGTCGCAACAAATGGCATTTAAATCAGACCAACATTAAAAATGGTGACATGGTGCTTGTTCGAGCTGAAGGCTTTCCACCATCTTCTTGGCCGCTTGGTCGAGTCATACAAGTACAGCCCGGCACAGATGACAAAACTCGTGTCATCACTATTAAGTGTCAAAACACAATTATGAAACGTCCAATAACGAAGGTTTGTGTGTTGCCAATTAACGATAATAATCCGATCTAATTGCAGATGAAAATCATCTTGTGCTTTATCGTTGCCGTTTGGCAAGGCCGGCGGTATGTTCAATGCAGATACTAAAATTCTTACCAGAACTACACTGACTACAACACCTTAACATTACAAAATAACACACATACATTTTACATTTATACAACTCAATTGTTACATTAGTATTAAAATCAGTCCATTAAATATCGTTAGAAAGAACACACGTTTTAGCATTCGGCTTACTACAATTTTGCATAGTATCGGAAATCTCATAATTTCCTTTTCATCATTTTGTCCATCGGCAACATAACAATAGTCGTGTGGAAGGCCAAGTCTTTTACACAATTATGAACGTATTTACCGACGGCCAGTTTATACATTTTTTAATTGATAAGATTTTAAAACCAGAGTAAGTAAACAGATTCTGTGATGGATGAAGAATATTAACACGCAATACAAATTTTAGTGCTCTTTTGTGCAACTCATTTAGTGGCTTTTAAAGCAGCTTCATATGCATTACTCCAAACACCGACCAAGTAGGAGTGAACTAGTTCAAAATGTAGCATTTTTAGAAATATATATGGTAAAAAGTGTCTAAGCTTAGACAAAATGCCGACACTAGACGAGAATCTTCTAAGGAGTGATGTAACATAGGGTTTCCAAGTCAAGCAGTCATCTAAAATAATACCTAAGTATTGTTACTAGTACTTTATTTAATGTAGATAAAACTGAGATAGGTCGGTAGCTAGATGGAAATGATTTGTCACCCCTGTTTAAAAATAGGAGTGACACGGGCTATCTTCAAAAATTTAAAATATATACCAGCCACAATGAAGCAGTTTATGGAGTGAACCAAGATAGGAATTATAGAATTAGAACGTTTATGAACAAATAAACCGGTCATAGCATCCACACCAGAACTTTTAGCAATATCTAGACTATTCACTTCTGCGTCGGTAGTAGGCTCGAAGAAGATATCGTTACTACAACGATGTAAGCTATTAAATTATTGATATTATAGTAAGGATTAGTATTGTTTACTATGTTCTCACCAATTGTAGTAAAAAAATAGCTCATAGTGGTAGCTATTACAAGCGGATCTTTCATTAAGTTTGAACCATGACAGATCGGACCAATGCTATCATGTTTGTCATTATTCCCAAGGACGTTGTTAATTTTTTGCCAACCTTTCAATGCAGGGGGTAACTGAAAAAAAAATGTTAACCCAAGGAATTCTTTGAGAAAAAAAATCATCGGCATTCTTCGGACTCCGAACTCCTTGGTACTCCTTGGGAATTCCACGGACTTCCAAAAGAATTCATCGGAATTCATCGCACTTCCAAAAGAATTCCTCGGAATTCCTCAAAAATACTATAAGCGATAAAATGTGTGTTAAAAGCGAGGGGTAACAACAGAGGAATTTTTTGGGACAGCGATGATTGATTCCCAAGGATTACCGCGACGAATTCGCAATGAATCCTCAAGGGATTCCGAGGAATTCTTTGAAAAACGAAATTAAATTAAAAATGTGTTTGAACCGATTTTGGCTCGGACTTTGGACCTTTTTTTTTAATTCTCAATGTTTTTTTTTTTTGCAATGCCAATATAAACACTAGGGGAATAGAGGAAAAAAACCATTGGTTGGTTTCTGGTGAAAATCACTGAA
>JANTEX010231924.1:0-19734 GCA_024741295.1 Macrocera vittata | reverse complement strand
TTGTTATAAAATGTATGAAGTACCTCATAACGTATTTGGAAAATACACATTTGCTCCATACACACCAAACCTGTAAACTCAATATTTTTAGGAGATCCAGTCTTAAGAAGTCTCAACTGGTCTGAATGGAACTCAACTAGTTTCAATGTCTCTGAATAGATCATAGTTGATCTCAATTAATTTAATGTTTTGTAAGGTAATATAGTGCTCAACTTAGTCTCAACAAAGCTCAAATAGTTTAAATTGCTCTGAATAGATCTTAGTTGGTCTCAATTAAACTCAATGTTTTCGTTAGCTAAATAGTCCTTAGTTCATCTCAACCAAACTCAAACAGTTTCAATTGCTCTGAATAGATCTCAGTGGTCTCAAAAGACCACATTCTAGTCTCAATTGAACTCAATATGTTTTGTTAGATAATATAGTTCTCAATTAGTCCTAATTGAGGATAAGATGTGAGGACATTTGAGAACAAAAGAGGGAAGTTTAGACCAAATTGAGGATAGGATGTGAGGACATTTAAGAGCAAAAGAGAATAATTTAGATCAAATTCAGGATAACAAAAGAGGATAAATTAGACCTAATTGAGGATAAGAAGTGACGACATATAAAAATAAATAGATTAAACCTAATTGAAGACTTTTGAGAACAAAAGAGGATAGATTAGACTTAATTGCGGATAAGAAGTGAGGACATTTGAAAACAAAAGAGGGTGGATTAGACCTAATTAAGGATTACAAGTGAGGGTATTTGAGGATAGTTTAGATCTAATGGAGGAAAAGATGTGAGGACATTTGAGAACAGAAGAGGATAAATTAGACCAAATTGCGTACAAAATGTGAGAATATTTGAGATTAGACCCAATTGCGAATAAGAAGTGAGTAAATTTCAAGATACATTAGGCCTGAATGAGGTTACAAATGTGGCCAAAATGTGTCATGTCTCAAATGTACTGAATCATCCTCAATTAGTCTCACAAAAGCGGGGAAATTTTTCGGCACAATAAAATACATACACAATTTCGTAGTTCATAAGAAAAAATATATTAAAAATGGAATTGTACAAAGCGTATGCATCATTGGTTTACAGCAGAGCTGCTCAGCACTAGGTGGCTGCTACTGTAATTTCTACACTAGTGCGTAGGTATGCTACACTGCAAGAAATAGTCCACGCGCTCAAATTACAGTAATGTCGCTTTCTCATTTTTTCTAGTGAATTTTATTTTACCAAAAGAAATACATCCGGGCGCAGCAAAGGTTGATAGAGAACACTAATTATTTTAACAAAATGCGTATATGATTGTTTATACACAATATAATTGTATATGTAAAGTTCACAATGAGCGCACACGGGCGCAAGAAGACCACAATTAAAGACTAAAATATGTCGTCTTCATTTTGACTAAAAGAAGACGTCTTTAAATAACCTTAATATGTATTAATTTTGTTTATGTCGTGCCGACGACTTTTATATTTATATTTTTATAAGTTTTCATTTGACTAGATGCTGACGTCGTTAAGACGTTTTTGACTAGTCGTGTTATTTTAAAAGTCAACATAAACTCGGACCGTGTTGCATTGGGTTATACCTATTTCTGTTATATAAAAATATTTAATTAAGTATCCCTCATTATCAATTAAATTCAAGAAGAATCAGTTCGCCAAAAAATAAGAACTTAAAAAGATAAAAGAAATCAGTCGCCAGAAAAGAATATTTTAAACTTTTCAGCGCTAGAATGTATTAGTTCGACGAATATTTGCCATTTTAATGGATACGTTATTCAAAGACAACATTAATTTTGACGGCCGAAATAATAAAAGGTATTGAATTATGCCCAGAGAAAACAGAATTTTCAAAATAAAAAAAGACTTACATGTTTATCGTGTTCCCACGGTTCCGCCGTCGGTTGCTGACCAATTTCCGGCGGAATTAATTGTTGATAGTGCATTGACTGCATCAAATTCAGATTTGGTTGATTTTGTGTCAATGGTGTATAGTATTCCATTTGCGCTTGCTAGATTTAAAAAAAAAACACGAAATAAACATGAAGACAAAACATTGTTTGCGATTCCGACAATTGTACCTGATAATAATCCTTAAGATGCAGATCATCCACATAATGATTTCGTGCCATCGGATGCTGCTGCTGTTGTTGCTGGTGTTGTTGTTGTTGCTGCTGCTGTTGTTGTTGTTGTTGTGACGGATGCAACCACGGCAGCTGTTGTGGCGGTTGTGGTGCCGTTGTTTGCGGTTTATTTGTGTCCAACAACCATGATGGCACCTGTTGCTGACCCACCATATCTGGTTCGATATTCGATACACCACCGCCACCAAACGAACCGCCATATTTCCATGATGCTCGTTCAGTGCCAATGGGACGTGGCATTTTACGACCATCATCCTGTTGATTCGGCTGCATAATACCATTCGAATTACCCTGCGAATTATTCGGTGACATTGCCGGTGATCCAAGGCCCATTGCTAATCCATTCTCCATATTAAGAATTTCACGTGGTGATGTATGACTTAAATGGCTAAGATCAGAGAACCAACGTTCGTTGCTGGCCTGCGGCTGTGATTGTGGTCGTCCCGGTGCCGGATTATACGATGGTATTTGTCCGCTACCCGATCCACTTACACCGCCGCCAACAGCTTGCGATGAAAAGGACAACTTTTGATAATTGCCCAAATTCACGCCACTCGACGATTGATTTTGATGCATTAAGCCGCCATATCCACTGTTAGCACCTCCGCCGCCACTTTGTGGCGGATGATGCGGATTGAGGGACACCGATTTATTCTGTTGCTGTTGCTGCTGCTGTGAATTTTGTTGGCTTTGAATCGACGAGAATACAGATGCACGTGGATTTAAACGTGACATTTGCAATGGATTCACAGGCATTTGCTGTTGTTGTGGCTGTGGTTGATGTTGCTGTTGAACGTGTTGATGGAATTGTGATTGTATCGAATCCATTTGATTGTAGCCAATCATATTCAAAGAACCGTTTCGGCCGGATCCAGGTGCATCAAAATAACCGCCACCACCAACACCACCACCACCTGTACGTTGATCACGAACATATGAATCAATTTGCGATCCAATGGGTCGCGGTTGCGTCGAAGCTGAACTTATGTTTGGACGTTGAACAGCCAATCCCGTAGACATTGGTGGCTGAATTGCACCAGGTTGCTGAGATTGGGGCGGTCGAATTACGCTCGTTTGTAAATCATTCGAAAATTGATTTGATTGTTGTTGTTGTTGCATTTGCTGCTGCTGTTGTTGTTGTTGTTGCTGTTGTTGTTGCTGCTGCTGCTGTTGTTGTTGTTGTTGTTGTTGTTGCTGTTGATGTTGTCCGACAACACCAGCACTTGATGATACCGGCATTTGCTGTTGTCCGGGTGAAATTTGATGGCTTGTCGTACCGGAAATGCCCGACACCGAAATATTCAAGTTTTGATGTGATATACCGCTGGGCGGCGTTGTTGACTGGCTCGATGTTTTCGAACTGACCGGCGAACTCATCGTTTGACCTCGATAACCGGGTGCTTTTGAAGCATCGGCTTTCGGAAGTGGCTCATTTTCAATAAACGACGTTTTGTTACCGCCTGAATTATACATTGGCTTGTTACCTTCCCATTGGGAACTGTACGAATCATTGAATAGCGAATATTCATGAGCCTGTGAATTGCCATGGTGCAATTGATTGATCTTTGTTTGCAGCTGAGATGCTAAACCAGTGGATGCGGCTGAAACTGCGGATGTATGTGGTGACATAATTGCGGAGAGATTTACAACGGCATCTGATGCAACGGCTGTCGGTGGTTGCTGTTGCAGCTGCAGCTGCTGCTGTTGTTGTTGTTGCTGTTGTTGCGTTGTCGTTGATTGAATTGAGTGATGAGGTTGCTGTAATGGAGACGGTGTAACATTTCGACTGATCGGTTGGCCGATCGGTGTTATAGTTCGAGTACTTGTTGTCGTATTGGTTATTGTGTTTAATTCGGCGGCAGCGCTTGATGTTTGTGAGAAGGGTGGCTTAATCACACCGGCAATTGTGCTGATGCTCGGATGGGATTGCATCGGCATAGATACACTTAATGCAGACGATGACGACGACACTGATGCGTTAGCAAATGGCGGCGGTATAGTTTGTGGAACACTGTTGGTTGTTATGGATGTTGACGATGTTGCATATTTATTGGTCATCAATTGTTGGCCAATCGATGATTGTGGCTGAGATTGTGATAGTGTATGTTGCATACCATGCATACCACTGCCACCGCCACTGGACGATATCGGTTGTTGAAGTTGTTGTGGCAATAGTTTTACCTTATCGTGCTGGCTGAGTGTTGTGGCGGCCGAACCCTTTGACGTTGGCGTACCTATTGGCGCATTTTTAATTGTATTCTTGAGCGCCATTATAGCGTTTGTGTACGACATTGTCGTTTTAGTGGACACAGGTGGAACGGTTGTCGTTGTCGCCGAACTTGTGATAACTCGTTTTGTGACATCAACCGATGCCCGATTACTGACATTTGTATTGGTGACCGTACGCGATTGAGATGTGTAAATTGTTTTGGACGCTTGTGATCGTGTCGATTTCGTAGACACAGCTATGGTAATCTTACCAGACGGTTGAGACGATTTGCTACCACCCTTTGTCGATGAACTAGTTGACGAACTGCTAGCAGACGCCTGCGAACTGCTGCTAGTCGCATTCTTTTCGGCCCACACACTAGCCGGTGGCATAGGTTTTGCATTCGCATTAACACGCGGTAACATTTGCAAGATATCAACATCTGGATCTTTGATCAATGTTGCAATAAGATTATGCGCTTGTTTTGTTGCTTCAATCGATCCCTTAATTGTTATGCCACGATCATTTTGATTTTTCCCCTGCTTTTCCACTTCAATGTGTGCACCGGTTGCGGCACGAATTGCATTAATATTGCTGCCAGCTCGACCGATAACACGCGATATAGCATTAACGGGAACTTGAACTTTTTTGCAAGCGGTTTCGACGGCCACCGGCTGCTGTTGAATTGAACTTTTACGAATAACTTCTTTCCAGCCTTCTTCACGTTTTCCGCTGCCACCTAATTGGCCATGCAGCGGTTGTTTTGGACTTTGAACGCTTTTAGCCGTCATATTATTGCCACCGATTCCGATAGCATTACCACTCATCAAATCATCGTGATGATAACTTTTGTTATGCTTATTCTTTGATGAATTAAAGTACGTAGCATCGCTTAAATCGAACTCATCACGATCGGCTGCCGCTTGAAGGCGAGACGCTCCAAAGACAAGCGATTTTCGACTACTATTGCCACCACCAGCACCACCACTACCACCACTTGTGGTCTCTTGATGACTTGACGCTTTTTTGGCACTTAGCGATTCGGAATCGACTTTTTTCGCCGAACCTTTAGCCAAAGCCGGAGCAATTTCATCTTTCGGTGCAACATTTTCTTTTTCTTTGTTCAAACGTGAACCATGACCATCTTTGTCTTTGCGATTGTCGGCCGATTCTTTTTTGTCGAGATGCGAAGTGGCTTTGGCATCTTTTGATCGATGATCAGATTTTGTGTCTCCACTCGAAGTTGCAGAGGTTGCCGCAACCGCCGCCGCCGCTGCTGCTGTTGCTGCTACAGATGGTTTAGTGGTTGCACTGGGTGTCGAATCTTTTGCGGTTTTTGTGTTGTTTCGGCTATTATTGTTGACTTCGTCTTTTTTCTTTGATTTAATCGTTGATGCGGTTGATGCCACAATTGTAGCTGTGGCCACAGCTATTTCTTGTGCATCGATCACTGGGCTGTTCGATGCAAGATCAATAGCTGTTGTCACAATTGCCACTTTGTTGTTTTTGCGATTTTTATTCTTTTTAGCTTTGTTCTTGTCGTTGACGGGTGGCACTTTTACCTCACCGCTCGAACATGAACCCTGACTATTCGCATCTATACCCGAATCACCTTCTTCTTTGTCCGGTGTTTGTGTAGTGTCCGGATTCGATTCTTCCTTGTCGCTGTCATCATCTTTTTCAGACGCCGCATCTTTTTCGTTGGCCGCCGAAGGATTAGTACTTTCCATCAGTTTACGTTTTTCCTCTTTCTTCTCTAGCTTCTTCTTTTTCTTACGTTCACGTCGACGGGCTGCAGCCGCTTTACGGCTTTCCTCTCGATTACGTTCCATATCCAATTCTTCCAACAAAATTGTTGCATTCTTATTCGCCTTAACCGCTTGCGCCTCTTTGGCGGCTCGAATTGTTTTCACACAGTCATGACACTTGTCCAGCAATTCTTTGTCGCTAACCGTACTAATGTACCGAGTCATTTCTTGATCGGAAGGAAATTGGGTCACATGATTGACCATCCATTCGACCACCTTTGTGTGACCTTTACGAAAAGCGGCCATCAAACAGGATACACGTCGATTGTCTTGTGAATCAATGTCAGCATCATGATTGAACAGAACTTTAACAACGGCCAAATGGCCACCGTTAGCGGCCAGCCATAGCGGAGAATTGCCTTTCTTGTTCTTAACCTCAACGGCAGCACCACGTGTCAATAATAAATCGACAAATTTCAGGTGGCCTTTGTCAGCGGCAATCGTTAATGCTGTATCCCGAGACGATGGCACCGGTGCCGCATTCACGTCTGCTCCTTTGTCCAAGAGGACGCGTCCGACTTCGATGTACCCACCGGAGGCCGCCTCCATTAACGGCGTTAATCCGGTTTTGGCTCGATGCTCAACATTTGCCTTTCGATCCAACAGCAAGCTAACCACTTCGTGACGACCTTGGAAACAGGCCAATGTCAAAGCTGTGTTTCGATTGGTCTCAATTTGGGCATTAATATCGGAACCCATGTCGAGCAACATTTTAACGGCAGCCGTATGACCATTCATAGCGGCCAACATCAGTGGCGATATGCCAAGTTTGCTGCCGGTTCGTGAATTAATTTCGGCGCCATGATTCAGCAACAATTTTATGATGTTCACATAGCCACCGCTTGCGGCCAAGCTCAACGGTGTATAATCGGAAACATTACGATGCTCTTTGTTCGCACTGACGCTGAGCAAAATTTCGACAACCTCATAGCGACCGCCTGAACACGCTAACGATAACGGTGTATCTTTGGTGCGTTCCGATTGCGCCTCGATTTCGGCTCCTTTATTCAGCAAAGTGTTGACCACTTTATCGTGTCCGGCCGTTGCAGCCAAAATCAATGGCGTAAAGCCTTTTTTGTCTCGATGTTCAATGTTAGCGCCACGATTTATCAACAATTCGACCAGCTCTTCGTGGCCACCGGCACATGCCAATGTCAATGCCGTATCATGGTTTGAGTCGGTCTCTGAGTCGACGTCAATTGTTTTGTCCGGTGCCGGTGGTGCACCGGTAACCGGATATTGTTGCGTTGTATTTGCTTGACTACCGGCCGGTGCTTGGCGAACAACCGTAAAACGGCTACGTTCCTTGCGTGATTTTTCTGAACTCTTTTTGTTGCCACTGGTTGCGGTCTTAACAGTGCCGGTGGCGGCTGCCTGTTGTTGGGCTACCGTTAACGTAGACTCAATTGATGTGGGCACAGATGACATTGCCGTGGACGATTGCTGTTGAAGCTGGAGCTGTTGCTGCTGCTGCTGTTGCTGCAACTGTTGTTGAACGACAACACTACCTGGTGTTTGCTGTTGCGTTTGGGTAGCAACTTGTACCTGTTGTGAATGTTGAACACAATGTTGATTCTGAGCCACCTGCTGTTGTTGTTGTGTAATAATATGATGATGCTGTTGTTGTTGTTGCTGCTGCTGCTGCTGTTGCTGTTGCTGCAGCTGTTGCTGCTGTTGCAAATTCGGTGGAACTTGAGTTTGAATTTGTTGCAAACTAGTTTGGGTTTGTGCAATAGCTTGTGTTGTTGCACACATTTGTTGCTGTTGCTGAGACGATGGAGACGGTTGTTGAGGCTGAACTTGTCCACCAATCGTTTGCTGTTGCTGAACGGGCGGTAATTGGAACAACAATTGAAGTGATGGAGTTTTGTCGGCTTCAACATTGAATACAAATTTGGTTTGCTGTTGGGCGTCAGCAGACATAATTTGTGGTTGTTGCATGCCGGTTACAGACGTTGTTGGCAAATTTTGAATTTGCTGCGTAATGCTGTTTGTCGACAAGTCTAGCGGTTGTGGTTGTAAAAGTGAAATTGGATTTTGTTGATTCTGTTGTAAAAAAGGTGGAAGGACAAAATGGAAAAGAAAAACTTAAAATTAAAAATGTTGTGAAAATTTAGACTTGGGACCACTAACTTGATATTGACTAAGTATTTTGAACTGTTCAACACAGAGTTGCTGATGCAAATGCTGGTCGACAGACATCACTGTCGGTTGTTGTTGTTGCTGCTGCTGTTGTTGTTGTTGTTGTTGTTGTTGCTGCTGCTGCTGCTGTTGTTGCCGTTGAGCAACCAATGCAGGATCTTCACCACTTGGACATAAACTGTTAAGCGATTGCTGTGTTATATCGGCGGTTAACTGGGATTGCTGAGTGCCTGGCCATTGACCAGACCAGCGCATTTTGCATGATGAATTAATGCCAATTAAGTTGGCATAATCAGCAAATTCATGACAATTTGCGGCTACCTCCTGTGGTAATCACATACATTGTCGATTTGTAAATAAAATGTCTAGAAATTTGAATTTGTTTATTTAGACAAACCTGTAAAGCGACTGGCCATTCCGAAACACCATGCAACACATTAATGACATCAATATCGTCAGCCCATTCATAATTGCAGATCGGTTCTTGGGCATCATCCGAATCTTCTAGTTCGTCGGGATTGAAATCTCTTAGAGATTCTTCAAGATGAGGATAAATTTTTTCAAGTGTGTCTGAGTCGCTATCGTCAACCGTAAACATATGCAAATGATCTTCGTGTTGGCTTATAAACGCACCTGCTTTAAATTGAAATAACAGATTTTTTGAGATTTTAATGGTTGAATAATGCGTTGCAGAATTCTTGCAATTGGAATTTCGATAAATTTAAGTAATTTTAATGAAAATAGCTGCATTGATTTAACTTCTCCAACTTCTTCCGTAAACATAAGGTTGGATCGATTTCCGATGGGTTTTATTTTGGCAAATTTTTCTATGGGGAAGGTGAGGAAAATTTGAGAGTAAATACGGTCATACATGAATTTAATAATTTAAAAATGCATCGGAAATTCTTGCTTAAGAATTTCTGGAGAAGTTCTTCCTCGAACAGTTCACCTTGTTGTAGTAGAGTGAGCTTAGAAAATAATAAATAAATGACTGATGAAGACCATAACCCAACAATGTCACACGTTTTGAACATCCCCGACTGTCTGATAATGAGGGCTATAAATGAACATCACCAACTATGGAACTCTGTATTGGCCGAAGATACACGTGGACCACATTTGTGGCAAAAATCGAATTAGGGCATATTAAATGCTCCAACGCGTAAACTAATTTAAAGTGAGACAGGACGACATATGATGATAACGATGGCATAGAGTTAACACAACTAAGTTATGGAGAAAACTAGGGCAAATCGTACACGTAGCGAGAGAAAATGGCAAAGAACCCAAGTAAACAACTACTCTTTCGCAGGCTATGTACTGCAATATATCTTGCGAAAGAACTTGCGCAGAAATATTTCGCATTAGTTTCGTATCACGTTTCTACAGAAATGCTTTGGTCCTTTTCAGGATATGCCGACGAAAAATTGCGCAAGACATATCTTTACTATTTCTTTTCTTACCATTTTAGTCCTGGGATAATTTTTGTCCTGGGACTGATTTTAGTCCTGGGATCAAGTTATGTTCTGGGACCAAAATTAGTCCCATAACCAAGTCTGGTCCCGGTACCAAGTCTAGTCCGGTACCAAGTCTAGAACGGGTACCAAGTCTAGAACGGGTACCAAGTCTAGACCCGGTACCAAGTCTAGCCCCGGTACCAAGTCTAGCCCCGGTACCAAGTCTAGCCCCGGAACCAAGTCTAGCCCCGGTACCAAGTCTAGCCCCGGTACCAAGTCTAGCCCCGGAACCAAGTTTAGCATGGTGCCAAGTTAAGTCTTTAGCCATGTACATTTAGTAGAAAAAATCGCAAAAGTAGTTTTCTGCTTTCGTAGGACATAGCTTAAAACATATCCTGCGTAACATTTTGCAGGCTATATCGCTATGCGACATTTCGTAGAAAATCTTGCTTATGTAGTTTTCTGCGATATGTTTCTCAAGACATGTCTTGCGACATATCCTGCGAAGTTTCCCAGGAAATGACTCTGCGGTATTTCGCAGGAAATTGAGCTTTCGCAAATTGTTCTTAACAAATGGTTCTTAATTTATAAATCTTTTTAAATTAACCGTTTGTCGTAGTCAAAAAAAAAATAAGTTCTTGCTATCTACCAAATATCTTTGGGTTGACAATTTTTTTGTTTAAAATTTTTCGCATTTCTGCGATTGTTTTGTCAAAATTCAAATTTATATCATTTTCCATCAGGTTTTTGGCCAAACCTGGTACGCCTTAAATTTAAAGTAACGATCGTAACCGTATTCAATTGCAAAAAAGACAACAAAACAATTCACCAACACTCTTACCTGGCGTTTGTTTATCCGGTTGTTGTTGTTGTTGCAAAAAATGTTGTTGCAACGTTGTATTGCCCGTCAACGTGCTCTGATTGCATGGCTTCTGATGAATGACAAAGTCGGACGCCGGATTAGCCACATTGAATTCAGACCGAATGACTTCACAAAATAGACGTGAAATGTCCGCTAAGTCAGGACCTATAGACAAACACGCACACAGACAAAGATTTTTTTTTGTTAGATAAGGCATACAAAAAAAAAGAAAGAGCACGCATAATTTAACAAGACAGTGTCAAATTATAGCGCATTAAAGTACACACCAATAGCAGTGTTTTTAGTACTGTTTGTTGGCGACGCCGGTAGATCGGGTAAGTCCGGTGGCGGTTCAAGCGGTGACTTGGGCGTATGCTGATGTTCTTCGACAATTAAACGCTGAGCGAATTTTTGCAATGTCGTGTTCGGCAGTTGAGCAACCATTTGAATGATTTTTTCATTTATTTTCTGTTGACTGCTTGCAATCGAAATTACATTTGGATTGGAGACGGTCGTGTCAACGGTAGCCGTTGTCTTGCCGGAAATGGTGCCACCCAACAATGTTGATGGATTGACAGCCGTCGGTGTTGCGGCTGCATTCGATGCTGCATTAGGAACCACATTAAGCTGATGTTGCTGTTGAAGTTGTTGTTGTTGTTGTTGTTGCTGCTGCTGTTGCTGCTGTTGCTGCTGCTGCTGTTGTTGTTGTTGCTGCTGTTGTTGTATATTTATTTGTTTCGAAAAAATTTGTCGATTCGTATTCGATGCGATTGAAGACGATCCAGCAGACACAGATGCTGTGGATGAACTTATATTGGCTGATTGATGTGGTTGCAAAAGCGATTGAGTTTGCTGCTGCTGGGATTGACTTGTGGCCAAAGATTGCGTTTGAGATTGAATAACACTCTGTTGCTGCTGTTGCTGTTGAATTTGCTGATGCATTTGTTGCGAAATATTAAAATTGTGCTGAAGCAATAATTGTTCAGAATTCGGAATCACAACCGGTTGTTGCTGCATCGCATATATGGAAAAAGAATCGATTTTATAGTTAAATTGTGCCAGCATAGAATATAGAAATAAGTAAGATAATCGTACTGAATTGTTATACACGGAAACAATTTGATTTTGTTGCAAAACAGCTGCAGCTTTACGCAGATTCTTTCCGTCTTTCTTTGAAACTGGTTTCACTTTTGGCCTATCACTTATGGCAGTATTTTGCGAAACTTCTGACGGCGCCGAAATATGAGTGGATGTCGTTTGCAACGTTGCTGGCGGTATAGTCGATGATGACATAAACGTATTGCTCGGTCCGATTTGCGAAGCAGACATTGACGGCATATTTGTGGCCAATTGAAAAGCATTATTGTCGTTTGCTTTGGCACCTATTTTTGTTTTTTTTTTTTTTTTTTTTGTTAAATTGTAAAAAGAATGATTAATTGTATGGAATGCAATGGATTTGCATTATTGTTATTTATGATTATAAATGTGGAAATAGTACAGGCAAACAAATGATAAAATCATAAAAAGAAATCAGACTAACACCAATGTGATGGCATATTTCTGTTTTGTATTGAATCAGATAGAATTTTTAATAGTGACTATCGGTCGCGAGTTTTGCTATGGACCAGAGCAGGCCGTGCGCGGTAGCTTCCGAAAGGATCGATTAATGACGGATTAAGTTAACATGAAGAGCAATTGAAATGCCAAACCACTTGCATATATTTGTGAAGATGATCTTGCCATATGTAATACGCGAATCGTTCTTATGAAGTTTTCAATACTCCAAAAACATTTTTGCAACCCGTTTAACGTTCTTTCTTTCTCTAAATTTACTTTTATAGTTAGGGAAAAAAATCGTACAACAAATGTCTTATGATTCAGTATAGGTGTGGTTATGCGATCAAGATCAAATATTGTGGAGCGAGTGTTTTTAGCGCAGCCCAACTTCTAGAAAACTAGAATTAAAAAGTCGTAGAACAAGTCTTATTTACAATAAACACAGGTTTTTGTGCCCTTTTTATTGGCTGTTCGGTACAAATTCTGTGAAAACTAGAGTTAAATCCGATAACTATTAAAAATAATCTGTGAACAAGTCTTTTGTTTCAATATAGGTGATTATTGATTTGCTCGTTTGTTTTTAAGGTCTAAACAAGATCTGTGAAAAACAGAATCAGATCTGAAAATTAGGTACAATCCAATTTTGTTTAGAAAATGTTAGAAGTTCTGGTAGTTAGATAATAACTGAGTTGCCAGAAATTTGGCAAATTACTAAAGAACTAAAAGAAGTATCGCTCAGATTATTAAAAAAAAATCATTCAATGCCGAAAACAACAAAAGAATTTCCAACAAACTGCAGCATTTTTTGAATTCTCAAGGCAAGCCCAGTTCGACGCAATACAAATCCAAACAACGTAGAGAAAATGTGTTGATGAAACTACACTTAATGTGCAATGTAAACTTATTAACAGGTTAATACAATATTAGAATAATTTAAAAAAAAAAATCGAATCAATTAAGATTTTATATAATGTGCCAGCCGAAAACAGTGTTACTTGAAAATAAATGTATATATGTACAAATTAATAAGCAAAAAAAAACAAACAAAATTAAATGATTTAAATGAGCTTAAAACACAAAAAATATTAAATAAGAGCGCTCATTGTAAATGTATAAAACAAAATCAGAAAATAAAAAAACAAATCATCACAATTTCTAAAACACTTGCCTGCAACAAGACTGGCAAGTGTGGCCGACTGAATTGGTCCAATACCGGCCGATACCGAACCTAATAATGGAGTGTTATTTGCAGCCGCTGCTGCTGCGGCAGCCGCAAAACTCATGCCACTAGGACCACACATTAGTCCTATAATCAAATCGAATAAAATAAATGTATTGCTTCAAAGAACGAGTTTTCTAATTGACCACGACAAGTAAAAAAAATGAAAAACAACCAAAATATCATCGTATACATACCTTGTGCAGACGGTGTCGAAATGTCAACATATGCCGACGACGGTAGCAACGTACTCGACTGATTGATCTGATTAACGACTGTATCACAAATTAATTTAAGCTTTGGATTCTCGAATGCCCTGTCCAGCTATAGGGTACGAAATTTGGGAAAAAAAATTAAATACGCCGAATAGTACACATCATACAAACAACAACGTTTGTACGTTTACATACCATTCGAAAGTCTTCATCAGTTAAAAGATCTTTATCACCGTCATCATCATTATCATCGTCAGCATTCGATGTGCTGGCAGTAGTGGAACCACCACTTGTGCTGGGCGTCGTTAAATTCAACATGGCCGCAGTTGGTGGCGGTGGTGTTGGAGGTGGTGGCGGCGGTGGTTCATCTTCGCCGCCAACCGGCTGTGATCGCACTTGTTGCGCTTCAGATGTGGTTAAATTCAATTCGAACGGTGCTGGCGCTTGTAGAATCTTTCGCAAAAGACTTTTCTGTTTAACAGACGTTCCACTACTGGTCATGCTTGCGGCATTTGTATTCGATAGAAGAGCCGAAGATGTAGCTGTGGTCAAGAGCGATGTATTCGATGGCGGTAATTGTGATGGTGGCAATGCAATGACTGAATGTTGTTGCGGTGTTGAATTTGTCGCTGACACAGACGAAGGAACCGTACCAGTTATTTGCTGTTGATTTTGATTGGTTGCATTGTTGGCGGATGCCGTTGGCCCGTTATTCACAAAGTGACTGATAACACCGTGCTGTGCTCTCGTCAAACCATGTGCCAAACCATCTTTAACACCTTTTCGAAAGAATCGCATATTTGTCAGAACAGAATCTTGCAATTGAAGCGGTGTAATTTGCATTAGATTAGTTGAATTTGGTATCACTTGCTGGTTGGCAAGAATTTGTTGTTGTTGTTGTTGCTGAGTTTGAAGTTGTTGTTGCTGAGTTTGAAGTTGTTGCTGCTGAAGAATTGCTTGTTGTTGTTGCTGTTGAGCAGCTACAGTGGATGACTGAATAGTCTGCAATTGAGCCGCCTGCTGTTCCAATGCATCTTTTGGTAGCATTTGTTGTTGATGGAACAACTGTTGATTGGAAACTCGTACGGCCTCTGGAACCTCGTGCAGCCCTGGTGGAGCTGTCAATTGTAATTGATTTTGAGTTAACAACTGATGCGACTGCTGCTGTTGCTGTTGTTGTAGTTGTTGTTGTTGCTGCTGCTGTTGTTGTTGTTGTTGCTGCTGATGCTGCTGCTGCTGCTGTTGTTGTTGCTGCTGCTGCTGCTGCTGCTGCTGTTGTTGTTGTTGTTGCTGCTGCTGCTGCTGTTGTTGCTGCTGCTGCTGCTGTTGCAGTGGTTGTTGTTGTTGTTGCAATTGTTGCTTTGGCTGCTGAAACTGTTGCTGCAACTGTTGCAAATGTTGTTGCTGCAACTGTGGTTGAGGCATCATATTCGGCTGCTGTAATTGTTGCACATCTTGAATTCGAATCGGTACACTGTTGCCGGTGTCCAAATTGCCAGCCGCTGCAATTGCCGACGCGGCAGCGGCAGCAGCAGTCGCAATATTCAACATCGATTCGGGATAGTCAAGCAGCAACTGAACAACACCGATGTGTCCACCCTTTGATGCCTCAATGAGCATTGTACTGTTATCCTTAAGTTTATGAAATGGATCGGCACCATTTTTCAACAGAAGCTCAACAACCGACTGATGACCGCCGGCACATGCCAACGATAACGGTGTATGGTCGTTGCTGGTTGATTGACGATTTACATCGGCTCCTTTGCTGATCAAAAACTTGATGGTACAAATGTGTCCGGCACGACAAGCTTTCATCAACGGTGTACGGCCACCTTCGGACTCGTGTTCAAGTTCGGCACCGTAATATAACAGTACTTCGGCAACATCGGTGTGACCATTCTCGCAAGCATATGTTAGCGCTGTATCACCGGTTTGCGTTTGCGCATGTACATTAGCACCGTTTTCCAACAGAAATTTCACCAGTTCAATGTGTCCTTCTTGTGCGGCTTCCATTAACGGTGTCGAAGCACCAAGTTCAATGTCAGCGCCATTTTTCATAAGATAATCGGCTACCTCTAAGAAACCACCGCAACAAGCTAACGTCAATGCCGTCTCTTGTGTTTCTTCGGTTTGCGCATTTATGTTCGCATCTGATTTGGAAATAAATTCAATTCGATTAGGTTCGCGTTCTCGTACTCTTTCTATCTTAAGAAACCTTGAATTGAAAAGAAAAGAAAGCTACTGAATTGACCACTTACTTTGCGACAATAAAAGGGCAACCATTTCCTCGTGACCTTCACGTGCGGCCTCCATTAACGGTGTATATCCTTCGTCGTTAACCTCTTCAATGTTAGCACCACGTTCAATGAGCAACATGGCCAAATCGACATGACCACCACATGCTGCCAATGTCAACGGTGACTCAAATGAATCGGTCGGCATATTAACCTGTGCGCCCGAATCCAATAATAAACGTGCAACCTCAACGTGTCCGTCCATTGACGCTTCCATAAGGGCCGTATGCATTTCATCGGTTTTATGCTCTTGATCGGCACCGGCTTCAAGCAGAAAACGTACCATATCCAAGTGACCTTTGTAGCAGGCTAATGTAAGCGCGCTTTCCTTGAACTCATTGGAGTGTGTATTTATGCCGGCACCACATTCGAGTAAAATCTACGCACGAGAACACATACAATTAATTACATCAACAAGCAAAACCCAATTCAAAAGTATAAAATGATTATTAGAACATCAGATAAGATCAAATACAGGTCATTGTCCGAATCAAATTTGAAGCATACCTCAAGCCGGAAAGCAATCATATATGCTCGACAAATAAAACTCAAAGACTCACGATCTCGGGTATAATCATTTGCTAGCAAAGATTTCAAAGTAATTCGAAAGAGTTCACTATCTTACCTTTGCTACTTCAACGTGACCGGCTGATGCAGCCTCCATAAGCGGTGTGTGACCATTTTCGTTGTGATCCTCAACGTTTGCACCGCTCACCAACAATTCACGAACGGCCTCAACGTGACCGCCGGCACAAGCGTACATGAGCGGTGTATTGCTGGTCGATGACTGTGCATTTGCATCAGCATTGTGACTAATCAACAGTCGAATAATATCCACATGACCGGCCGATGCAGCCTCCATAAGTGGTGTACAGTCATTTTTTTGTCCACGATCTTCGACCAGGGCATTCATGGCAAGTAATACCTGAGAAACAATTTAACAAATCAGCAAAACGGCAGCCAACAACGTCTCCGGGTTAAACGGTCACGGTGTACCTGTGCTAATTCAAAATAGCCAGCAGAACAAGCCAGCGATAACAAAGATTCACCGTCGTCGGTGCCCTCGTTAATCGTATTGTTGCCATCGCCGAGCAATCGTCGTACGGTGCTGACATCATTATCGGCACAGGCAGCAATCAGTGAGCGTGACAATAAACTGAAATTGCGAAGAATTCTGATTTTAAACGTAAACAAGTGGTAGACGATTCAGGGATTAAGAAACGCGAACGCGATACGATATGAATTGTTAGTAGCGATGATAAACTTTGTTATACAGTTTTCTGATGTTCTGTTCCTCTTATTCGTAGGAATGTCGGGACACACTTTGAGTATTCATATAGAAATCTTAAAAACTCGATGAAATCGCAATCATTATGAAATCTTTTAAATTATTATTAATGTATGAAATATTGCAATTATTTTGAGATTATATTGAAATCTTAAAATTATGAAATCTTCAAAGAGCCTTGAAATTTTGAAATTGTACAACCTCTCATTGAAACGTCATCGCTATTTTATATAAAATGTCATTGAAATGACGAATTGTCAATCGAATATCAATAAAGTCAAGAAATATCATTGAAATTTTAAAGTCTCAGTAAAAACTTGATATCGCGTAGAAATAAATGGCACTCTGGATTATTAAGCAATTTTTCACTTTGAATAATATTTCAAAACTTCAACGAGAATCGAATGATTTTTCGGTGACACTAACAGAAATTTCATTTTAAATTTGACGAGACATTATTCTTTCAACACTAATTGGATTTCAGTAAGAATTTCAAAGTTTTAATTAAAACTTAAAGATCAAAATGTAATATTTCAATTTATTAATTATTTTAAACGATTTATTTAATCAGCGCAATTAATTTTTATTATGAAAGATTGAAGTAAATCTCAAATGAAAAATATCTTGAAAAAGATGGGCGACGAGTGAGACTCGAACCCAATAGACAACAGAATTGCCTGTCCCGTCCAGAACTTGCAATTCTATGGTCACAGGTTCCACTCGTCGCCCATCTTTTTCAAGATAATTTTCATTTGAGATTTGCTTTAATCTTTCATAGTAATACTTCAAGTTTTCTGTGAAATTTCAATGAAGTTAGAAGATTTTCAAAGTTTTTATTAAAACTTAAGTCAAAATGTTATATTTCAAAATTTCTGTGAAATTGCGATGAAGTTAGAAGATTTTGAATGAATACATCAAAGATTTCAATGAAATGTGTCTATATCCCAAGTTTTAAGGAGCAATTTTCCGATCAACATTACAATGAACTAAACAAGCATAATTATGACTGATAAGAAGACGAATCATTGTCATACCTATATAAAAGCAACAAATAATTCAAATGTCTGTACTCACTTTCTATCTCGCGGATTATTATTCTCATTGTTACGCATCCGATTTAATGCCTGTGCCGCTTCATCCAATGCTAATGTTGCATTCCTCAATACGGGTACGTTTTCATTTGCTGCCGCTTCTAGTAACGCTTCCAATCGTGTCGTATTCTCTAATGGTATTGTTGCATCGGAATCAACATCTTCGTCTGTGTTCAACAGAAATTGACTGAATTCTTGTGCCTTCTCATTTTCGTCTTCGTCGTCATCCTCTTCGTCTTCATCGTCGTCGTCGTCCTCGTCATCATCATCTTCATCGTCTTCATCATCGTTTTCGATGTCATGATCACAACTTTCCGAACATGAGTCAGGAATTTCCTCTTCCAAATCAGCCTGCAAGGCAGCAAAGAAAAGAAGAAAAAAACGTTAAATATATATATATAGTGATGATAACAATTGATTGCTTTGTTGTAGCGTGTAAATGGTTTAATTGCGATTGCACATTTTTTTTTGTTCGAGTAATCAATGTTGCATGAAAAGACAAAATAAATTGTTGTTTTTTATCATACTTTTTGCTGTTAAACTGTATCAAGCATTGAAATTAGGTTAAAAGTGATGGCAAAACTATTATTGATTTTTTTTATGTTAAACTGTTTGACAAAACGTCATTGTGAACTTTTATTTTTGTGCACACAATGGGAAAAGTTAGGTTTGATGGTAGGTATGTAAAATATCTGCGAAGCTAGTTTTTTACAGGGTGATTTAAAGATTTACTGAGGTTTTTTAGGGATAGATATAGGATATAGAGAGAAATCATTAGCTTTAATTAGGTTACGAATATCTTTGCCACTGATGATTTCTTTTTAACAAAACCCTTTGTAACTTTAAACCCTCTGTAACTTTTTATTTTATAGTAAAACATTAATATTTTTTTGTTACCAAATTTGATTATTCAAGTTTTTTTAACCATGTTTTGCTTCTCTTTTTATCAAGAGAAATTTGAAATTCCCAAAAAAAAAACACATTAAATACAAAAAATAGTGTAACTTTGACTGAAATTATCGAGTTGGGTTCAGATTATGGTTGCTAAGTTGCTATTAAAAAAAAACAAAATTTTCAGAAAAGTTATTTTCTTCTCTAAGATTTCGGGAAAAAAACAATAGTTTGAACTTTCAATATTAATGGCTTCAGATTTTTTTCTCATATGACATTGTTTTGTTCTCTGCAAATTTGGTTAACAAATCTGCATGCTTGACAAAAAGTTACAGGATTATTGCACAAATGAATATTTTAGAGTGGTGCCACCTGAGACCAGATAGAGATATTTACAAAGGTATTACTGGTATTGTGTCAACGCACTCTATGTATCCCTAAACGAGGATTGTATAGAAAAAATTATTTATTTGATTTAAACGGGTGACATTCGCAGCATAGAATTTCGCAGCATAGAATGATCGCAGCGTAGAATATTCGCAGCATAGAATATTCACA
>JANTEX010231923.1:0-26886 GCA_024741295.1 Macrocera vittata | reverse complement strand
GGAAAGAAGGACATATCATCCCTCTTCCAAAACCAAACAAACCACCGGATTAATCAAAATCGTACTGGCCCATTTCACCGATCTACCGATCTTCCAAGAGCACATCCCGTTGGCGACGCACTAACATGGGTTCAAGAAGGGATACAACCGCACTACATCAAATCACGGACCAAATACAAAACGGACTAAATCAACGAAGGCCAAATGACCGCACAGTGATGGTTGCCCTTGATCTAGCAAGAGTATTCGATACAGTCAGTCATAGCGCGTTACTCAAAGACTTGTCAACCACGAACATACTGTCATGTTTCGTAACACCAAGTCAAAATACAGGCAAATACACCTATTTGGGCTCCGCAAATTTGTCAGACCTGGTGGAAAAAGCTGGAAACAACACAAAATGCAGTTCTTCGCGTAGCCATGGAATGCCATCTGATGGCACACCAAGACCATCTTCACACGGCAACTAAGGTACTGCCGATCAGCGTACACAATGAAATGCTATCGCGCTAATATCTGGTGGGATATCATCGCTCACATGCCCATTCCACTAGAGAAAGCTTTCGGCATAGTCAACGCTGCACAACAGATAAGACATATCAAGAAGGGCCAGGTAAACACATACGGTGCGGAAATGTTCGAATTAATCCAATCACGAGTCATTACTATTGTGAGACAATACAAAGAAAATCTCAATGAAATAGACCGAATACCACGAACGACCAGGACGACACTATCCAAGCCACGCTAGGGTTGGTGCTGCCTACTCAATAACTACGCTACTAGGTTTAATTTAAGTTGACGCCTGCCCATTATGCGAGAAAGCTCCACATGATGTGACGCTTATATTTACATGCCCAAATAAACCAACAACGTTAGGTGTTGAAACGTTATGGACAAAGCCGAAAGAGGCTGCTGTATTCCTAGGTCTAGAGACTTAACAGAGGATAAAATTGTCGTTAAAACAACAACAACACTTTTTTTAAGATTGGAAGTTCAAAATCCTGGACTAAAAGCTAATCACTGGAGAATCTTCAGCAGAATAAACCATAGCTGTGGTATTCATCTGGTAGGTGGCAGTTGACAAGGGTACAGTTGAATTTCTGTTCTATGTTATTGGCCGAATCTCTTTCGTTAATGTTAGTAGAGTGCAGACAAATACTTTTCATGATAAGTACTCAATCATGTCGGAAAGGATCCTTAAAGAGGCGGCTGAAAATACGCTGGTCAAAGACAACCCCGTAGGTGGCGATGTCAGTGAGACAGTTGTCAAAAATGATAATCTAGTCAAGGTTTCTGTGAAGGAAATATACCTTTAATAACCTTATGCCTTACTTTATGTTATTGAGCTTATGGGTAGAATGAAGCTAGATATTAATAAATCGATAAAACGAGCCATTTTTGAGAGAGCTGATTGATTTCGATCTCACTTGCTTTATTTCGAAATGGATTATGGTTCTTAATTGTAATCGCATCCTTAAAACATATGCTTTAAATTGGTCGCTTAGTGCAAAATTAAAATCTCGGGTTGTCCCAATCATTGGGTTGCCCCAATCATGGGCCTTGGACCTACAATTTTTAAGGTGGTATCCGAAGCAACCGGTCATGAGTTCGTCTGTGCCTTCGGTCAGGTCAGATTGGTTATTCAAATTGCAGTTATTTTCTACTAATTCAAACAACAATTCTCCCAACACAGCTGGAATCGAGCTGTCGTCCTACCGCACCATAAGCTATAGTGTCTTACCACGAAGCCGTCAAGACGGCTGGGGGCACTAACTATAGCTTCCTAGAATTCTGATAAAAAAAATTGAAAGGAAACACATAAAATGAAGGTGAAACGATTGTGGCCTTTTTTTAAAGTCATTTTCCTTGTTGCATTAATGAATGAGTATGGGAAAATTCGTGGATCGCAGCATGTCGTCGGTAGATGAACTGATTCTGCACTCCACCAACTAGTATGTAGGCTAGAGAAAGCTTTCGGTGTCAAGAAGGTGGCTATTTGTACGTTTATTGACATCGAGTAGGCCTTCGATAATATATCAACTGAAGCGATCACTAGAGCCGCTGCTAAGCACCGCTATATCCAGTTCTTACAAGACTGGATTGTGGCGATGTTGAGGAATCGGCAGATCGCTGCAAAGGTAGGTTATTGCGAAAAGACTGTATGTAGATCAGGAGTGCCCGCAGTAAGGAGTAATTTCACCTTTGCTGTGATGCTTTGTAGTGGACCGTCTTCTGGTAAGACTGAACCGGGTCGGCTTTTTCGCTCAAGCGTGTGCCGATAATATCTCTGTAGTGATCAGTGGTATTTGTGAGTAAACAGTGGGTGAACTGACCACTCGAGCGCTCAGAGTAATCGATAGATGGTGCGACACTAATGGGCTTTCGTGTAAACTGAAAGCGAAAACCATGAAAGGTCAATCGATTCAACTGGCTGAGAAAATCTCAGTTGGAAGGCACACTTAGAGTATGCTACCAGAAAGGCCCAAGGTCTTCTTGTGTAGAGGAATCATAGGGAAAACGTGCGGTCTGACGCCAAATGCAACATATTGGCTCTATACTATGAATGATAGACCGGTACTAACCTATGAGCCAATTGTGTGGTGATGTCGTGCCGATCTGAACAGTGTAGGTTCAGGTTCACACACCGTGTGAGTCTGAACCTATCTCAGGCTTCTCCTTTGTTGAACTACATTGGGGGGTAGCTATGCGGATCAGCAACGAGTATCTCAGGGTATGGCGAGGATCCGCCGCATGCAGACAAACGAAATTGTTTGTAAGCGGGTCTAGTAAGACAGCAGCCATAAGCTAATGGGCGTTACTTAAACGCAGTTGAACTTCACAATAAGTTTTTTAACTGGACACTGTCGGCTGAACAGGCATTTATCTTTGATGGGCGTAGCTGACTGTGCGAAATGTTCTGCCTGTGGTATGGAGTAAGAGAATGCCGCCCACCTCGAATGTTTTTGTCTAAGATATGTATAAGATAAGAAGTCGAACTCTGGGGCTTCTCATTCAATGGGTGGAGGTCGGGCGAAGACCGATGCGCAGACTGTTAGACTTCATCATGTGGCTCGATAGATTCTAACGTAGGATAAAAGGAGCCGTACAATGAACCGCTCTGGTGTCTGTACATATCTGGTGCATATCTATCTATTTATCTTTCGTGTTGCGTTATAGATGAAAACAATTTGACTGAGAATTCTATTAACACCGATAATAAACATTTCGTCAACTGGATTTGGATCAAACAGATCTTATCTGGAGACCATAGTAGCATAGAGCTCAGCCTTAAAAACTGATACGAAAGATCCCAATGTGACGCTCTTACCTTCTTTGGTGCTGTTGTCAAAGATTCATCTGTGTAGCAGACCATCAGCATTGACTATGGGTAGATCATCTATCCAATATTCTCGGCTTGGAGTTACTGCACTGAAGTCATGGTGAAAATGCAGATCGTTTTCTGAAACCTGGTCAGAGCCTTCTTTACTGTAGTTTTTCGTTTAGTGGAGCCAGTTTCAAACTCCTGGGGCACCGCGGCGTCTAGATTCCTATCGTACCAGTTTATCAGTCCAGGTAACAGTGGGTTTGGGTTCCCCTTAAAAAGTACAATAGGCTACCGATCTTGATGTTGCGAATAATCTAACGATGAAAGCTGATCCAAAGACTGAGTCCCAGCAAGCGCCTCGCACTCGCATAGACGGATTTAGATGGTTCAAATGAGTTTTTCACCCGCAGTTTACAATTTATATTGTTTGGGCTCACCGTTCTCTTCTGAAACTACATCATTGACATCGTCTGCGCAGGCGGGAAACTGAACGTCCGAAAGATGACGGATATGTTTATAGAACTTAATGGATACATGCCAAAATACAAAACATCTTGACGTATGTCCATATTGTCATATTGGTCTTGAGGAGGAAATCGCTCTTTATTTCGTCTGTGATTGTCCAGCCTTTGAAGTGACCAGATTAAGGACTCTTGACAGATGCTCATATACACCAGAAGAGATTAGTAAGATACCGTTGAGGCAGATTTTGGAATTTATTCAAAAGTCGCATCGGTTTGACGATGGCGCTGGAAAAGCAGCGTCATAGGGAAAATGGATTACATGAATCTTTCTTTTTTTGGGGTTTAATACAACGGACCGATATGATGTCTAAGTGTCAGTCTTTATTCTAGACGCCCTTCCCAAATCTAATCATAGAGTCTATGATGAACTATAAGTCTATATACTACAGTTTTCGTTGGATAACTGACATTCCTTTCCTGATACACATATATCTTGTCGTTTCATCTATCCATTTGGTGATATTGTCTTCCACTCCGTACTGTCTTGTTGTATTTGCGACAAAGTGAAATAATGATATTCCGAATGAACTTATTATGTAGCCCTTTTCAATCCTGTCTTATCAGTTCGGGTAGAACTGCTTCTGACGACTTTCTGATAGTCCTGTTGACTGACATGAAGCTGACGTTTTTGCAAACAAAAGATATTCCTAATATGATTGTCTATACATCATCTAATCTTAATGAACGTGAGAAAAAATTAGCCGAGTATCTCTTCAATAATTTTGGACAACGCTCCAATTTTTTTTATTTCGTTCAGGTGACTAGCAAGTTTTTTTCTCTATTAGAAGCGAGGCTATCTGGGGCACTGCGGTCTAGTTATTCCTATTTGGTCCTCTCCTTAGAAGTTTGATGATCTGGTTATGTAGACCACAGATGTTTTGTCTTTGTAGATCTGCTTGACCGTGTATTGCACTGTACCGACTGTAATTTTTTGGTTTATTCCATGTAATGGCCAAAGAAGAATCTGAGTCCTGGTCAGTTTAACCAGTATTCGCTGTCTTTTTATTGTCTACACCTTTTTATTGGTCTGGGCCTATAAAGTCTCTTGTTAAGTCAGTCCGAGCTAGATCGTCTGCCTTCTCATTGTCCTCGATTGCTCCTGTTATCGCTATGCATAGTGTTTTGAATTTCGTCATCCCGACTTCTGAACAAAAGTTTCAAGTTTGCTGATATAATATGACTAGGCCTACAGGTGGTCGAGCCTAATGTCCTAAGTAGCAGGATTGTGTATCCAGGACATTCTCAAATAAAGTGCGCGGCTAACACTTCCTCTTCACATTTGTCACATAGCAGGTCTTGTGAGAGTCTTGTGCTGTTGAGATGTTTTTGTTTCAGATGACAGTGCTCGGTCAGTAGACCAGTAACTACGCAGTTTATTTAAGAAAGCAGGTCCTGCGTTAGTTTTCTGTTCGCAACAGTCCTGTTGTTTTTGATTGGTTATATGTCCTGCCGGTGCACCAAGCTTCCCTCTGTTTACTTTGAAAGAACTGATCCACTTCACACGTAATCGTTGAATGTAGATAGCCAGCAACTGGTTATGGGCCAAATAATCTGGTTTATGATCCTTAGCGAGCTAGCGCATCGGATCTTTCATTTGTCTATGTTTTTGAATGCCCAGGCACCCATATAAGGCTAACCTGGTTCTTCGACGATAAAGTCAACGATCTTTTGCAATTAAGTATCAGGCCTGATCTCACTTTAATGGCTCCTATTGCCTGTGTGACAAATTTGGAGTCGGAGCAAATGGCGGTTGATTTACCAGTCACTGTTTACAGTTCCGGAAGATCACAGAGAGTTTTATAGCCATCACTACTGTCTCAAAGACAGACTAGGTAGATCCCATTGGAAGCGAGAAGTCTGATGTCATATTTGTGGCACGACCTTCGTTCGGTACCAGCGCTCCCATTGCATAGGGACCCATCTGTATATCCTACTAATCCCCTAACGGGAGGGTAACTGGGCGATCCTCCAGGGTTTGTCCATTTTTCCAGTGTAGGTTGGACAAGCTTAGGAGGCTCGCTAAAGTAATATATTGGGCCATTTTTATCTAATACAGCTAATCTTTCTTCCACATTCGAGATGCAATTTAATATAATTTGTCCTAGTTCTTTCTCTTCTGTTGTCTTCTCCTTACTACTGTAACTACTACTACCTACACTCTGATATTTTAAACTGAAAAGAATGTAGAGGTCTTGTGATTAGAAAGCTTTCACTAATGTAGAGATCTATGAATTTCTTCATTGTTTTAAGGAGAACATATTGGCCTAAATGCCTAATCGATTCAATCTTTCTCTAGAGTTTTTTTTAAATCAACAAAATGTCAACTTGAGAGACGCTTTAAACACTGCGTATCACTACGTGGACAATTGCTCGAAGGATTAAATTAAATTTTGGAAACGCCAAATTAAAATAATTAAAACAAAATCGTTTTAATATTTGTCAATAATCTGTTATACTGACTTGTGATTTCAGATTCCTAATATATTTGCTCAAACACAAAGACGGTTTGCCATTCCGAGCCGTTATCCAAAATAAATCTGAACGTTTAATTCAACTGATTCTATGTAATCCGGCCGATGGAGTTGCCACTAAACACAGGTAAAACACACATTGTAAAGTATTTTTCGCAAAAAAAAAATGAAAGCGATTATTTCCACAGCCAACAAGTAATTCTAGTAACACGAGAAGACCGATATGAAGCTCAACATCAAGCCATATTAATTATTCATACACTGACCGAATTTGATGATCAATGGTTGGCCACTCAAATCGATATTGTCGAAGCTCTGAAAAGCATCTGGAAAACTGATCTCTATGTTGTAAGTTATTTGTTTGTTTCATTTAATTAGTTTTGTCGATTACAACTATTTCTTTGCCATCAGTCTTGCGAAACAAATGTGTCTTGTGATCTCTGGCATTTGGTGGCCAAAATTCTTTTGCATTTCTTTTCACATCATACCAATGACATTGATTTACTATTTTTGCTACTGAAATCATTGTGTCTGCGATTCATTCCAGATTTTCAGGTACTAGTGTCTTGTCCAAATATATCCGATTCGGTATTAATAATTTTTGTATAATTCCTTATCAGTTTCTGCGAGATTTTCTGCAAAATACTGTTGCACAAAACTACACTGTCGAATGGAAACGCAGTGCATTCTTTCAGTTTGTTGATAATTTCAATAAGCCAACATTGTCACAGGAATTGAAGGCGAAAATTTTGACAACAATATTGATTCCATGTTTTGCCGTCAGCTTTGAAAAGAACGAGGGTAATCGATTGGTCGGTGCACCACCGACACCGTACCAAGAAGATGACAATAATGTCGTTTCGGTCTTCATTGGAAAGGTACTGCATTCGATTCACCACGTTTCTATTAATTTCAATTCAATAATTTTCTCCATCCATCCCCGACATTAGGTCATTGATCCCGAAAAACCATTTGCCAACGAGGATTCCGTTCGTATTGCATTGTTACAATTTGCTTGCCTGCTGGTCGAACGTGCATCGGCACACATTCATGATGGCGATGCCAACAACAAGCGACAGGGCAGTAAGTTACGTCGTTTAATGACATTTGCATGGCCATGTTTGCTGGGTAAAAACTGTGTCGATCCAGCCGCTCGATACCATGGACATTTATTGTTGAGCCATATAATTGCCCGTTTGGCCATACACAAACGTATTGTTTTGCAAGTCTTTCATTCGTTACTGAAAGGACATGCCATCGAGGCGAGATCAGTTGTTCGACAAGCTCTTGAAGTATTGACACCAGCAATGCCACTGCGAATGGAAGACGGCAATACCATGCTAACGCATTGGACAAAAAAAATCATCGTCGAAGAAGGACATTCCATGCAGCAGTTGTTTCACATTTTACAATTGGTTGTACGACACTTTAAGGTATATTATCCGGTTCGACATCATTTGGTGCAGCATATGATCAATTCAATTCAACGACTTGGTTTTTCGGCAACGGCAACGCTTGAGTATCGTAAACTGGCCGTTGAATTGGCCGAAGTAATTATCAAATGGGAATTGCAACGAATTCGTGAAGAGACCGAAGGTCCTGTTGAAGATGAAGAAGCGGCAGCAGCTGCTGCAGCCGCTTTGACCGGTGGAACGTTTAGCGGTGAAATGAAGTATACGGCAAGTGGTGCCGTTAAACGAGGATCCGGCGATGATTACAGTGAAGCTCGTAAGAAACTTACTACGGATGACGCAATTGCTGGCTCATCGTCAATGTCTGCGGCAGCGACTTCATCAACGGCCACAACACCAGCGGTACCGAAATCCGAAGACGTTACCCGACAAATTGACAAAGTACATTGCGATACTGTCGTCAATTTTCTATTACGTTTAGCATGTCAGGTTAATGATGCTACACCAACGGTCGGCACAATTTCGCCTGGCGAAAGCTTGTCTCGTCGATGTGTCAGCCTCATTAAAATGGCCATGAAACCAGATGTTTGGCCTGAACCATGTGATCTGAAGCTTAGCTGGTTAGATAAAGTGTTGGCCAGTGTTGAAACACCGCAAGCTAATTTCGGCAACATATGTACAGCCTTGGAACTGTTGACTTTCCTATTGACAGTCATGAAGAAAGATCAAATTTCGACCACATTCCGTTCAATGGAACGTGGTTTATCGGCATGTGTTACATGCACAAATACAAGGGTTACCAGACTTATGCATGGTCTTTTGTCACGGTTGATGGCCATCTTTCCAACTGATTCACACAATAAACACGATGAACTGGAAACTCTGTACACAACGGTCAGTAAAATGATATTTGACGGATTAGCGGCACATGAGAAAAATATTCAGGCCAGCCCATCATCCTTATTTGGTACGCTTATGATATTGAAAGCGGCCTGTGCAAATAATCAAGGCTATATCGATAAACTGATGACACCGTTTATGCGTTTACTCAATCGATTGACTAAAGAACATTTGCAAGTTACCACCTCGGCAACGGCTGCCGCAACAGCATCGGGCAGTGGAAGTGGTGGCAGTAGCCAAACAGATGGTGGTACAAATACTAGTTCAGTGGCTTTGGAATTGTTAATCATTTCACTTGATATGGTTAAGAATCGTGTGGCTGTTATGAGCGTTGACATACGTAAATTGTTTATCGGTGGAATACTTGTGGGTCTGATTGAAAAGAGTCCCGACGTGAAAGTTATGAAAGCGATTGTGAAAATAATCGAAGACTGGATGAAAAACAAGAACAATACAATGACCGTTAATCAAGCACCGACATTACGAGAAAAGTCTATACTTTTGGTGAAACTTATGCAATACGTTGAGAAACGATTCCCGGAAAGCATTGAAGGTAATGCTTCGTTAAATGCACAATTCTTGGAGCTCATCAACTATATCTATCGCGATGAACAATTGAAACAAACGGAATTGACGTCAAAGCTAGAAGCAGCATTTTTGGCCGGCCTTCGATGCAATCAACCAACAATCCGTGCGAAATTCTTTGAAATTTTCGATGGTTCAATGCGTCGGCGATTACACGATCGCTTGCTATACGTAATCTGTTCACAAGCATGGGATTCTATTGGTCAACACTATTGGATTAAACAATGTATCGAGTTGCTGATATTAACTGCCAACACAACGACTCAAATACAAAATGCAAATGAATCGCATTTGTTGCCAAGCATTTCGTCTGTCATCAATTTGGCCGATTCCGATGAAAAAGATAATTTCGTTATATACACATCGATGCAAAATGTCCCGTCGGATGCATTCGATTCGATCGAAGACAAAGAGGATGCCTTTGACATGGACATGAGTGTAGACTCAAATATATCGAGGCGTGAAGAAAGTGAACGTCCGGTAGCCAATCGACAAGCTGCACTCACAAAACTTATTAGCAAACAATCGGATTTCCTTGAAGCAAATCGTAAAATTCGTACTGAACAATTGCTGATTGCAACGTCACAATTGTGTCATATGGATACACAATTGGCCGAAAAAGTTTGGTTGGACGTATTTCCGCGGTTATGGTCAATATTGGACGAAAGCCAACAGCAAGCATTGGTTCGAGAAATTGTTCAATTTCTTGGCTCTGGTACGCATGTCGTTCAGAAGGATTGTCATCCGAGTGCCCTGAATACATTTGTCGAAGCATTAGCTCATTGTCAACCGCCCGTTTATTTGCCACCGAATTTAATGACTTACCTAGGCAAAGCACACAATCTATGGCATCGTATGACATTGATGCTAGAAGAAATGGCACTGGAATGGCCAATAAAAAAAGAACAAACCAGTGAGTACACAGATCCGGATGTGTATGATGGTCAAAGTGGTCCCGGTGATTTAGAGCAGTCTGCAATATTTGATCCATTATCACAAATGTATTCGGCATTGCAAGAGGAAGACTTATGGGCTGGATTGTGGCTTAAGTATGCCAAATATCCGGAGACAAATAATGCAATTGCTTACGAGCAAATGGGTTTCTTTGAAGAAGCACAAGCCGCATACGATTTGGCCATGACTAAATTTAAACAAGACACCGCTAATGGGCCGGCCTCTATGGATATTGATAGTGAACTGTTGTTATGGGAAACGCATTGGATTCGTTGCGCCAAAGAGTTGAATGAATGGGACATTTTGCTGGACTATGCACAATCGAGCAAAGAAAAGAAATGGTTTTTGATCATGGAGGGTGCATGGCGTGTACCGGATTGGGCACTTATGAAACAGGCTCTGCTTAAGGTCGAGCAAATATGTCCGAAACAAGAGGGTTACAAAGTAGGTTCTAATTAATGTTTAATGCAACTTAAGAAACCACAAACTAATAAATCAAACTAAACAGGTAAATTTGTACCGTGGTTTTTTGGCCATTCTCAATTCCGAAGAACAACATCTATCGTCTGTGGAACGATACGTTGAAATGGCCTCAGCATTGTGCATGCGAGAATGGAGACGTTTACCCCCGATTGTATCCCATATTCATTTACCAATTTTACAAGCCGCCCAACAAATAATGGAACTACAGGAAGCTTGTCAAATTCATCAGGTATATAATCACTGAAATCGTTTATTATAGTTTGTCAACCAAAATCAAAAAACTTTTTCATCAAATTAGACGTTTCCCTTGATAATACAGGGTCCTGGTCGTAATTCGTCTTTCTTCGATATGAAAGCAATCGTGAAAACGTGGCGTAATCGTTTACCGGTCGTTGCCGATGATTTGTCGCATTGGAGCGATATATTCACATGGCGTCAACATCATTATGAGATTATTACAACGCATTTAGAAGAGAAGAAAAACGAAATCGGTAACAGTATTATGTTAGGTGCACAAGCATCTGCTCAGGCTATCATTCATTTTGGTAAAATGGCGCGTAAACATAATTTGACCGGTGTGTGTCAGGATTCGTTATCACGTATCTATACTATACCGTCGGTACCGATTATTGAATGTTTCCAGGTTTGTATTTGCTACGATAGTTTAATTTATAACAATAACGCGGTTTTGGGCAATAGATAGATACACTTCTTTTTTGTTTTGTTTTGTGAATAATCATCGATGGGTTGTGTTCGTCCTGCGTCCTTTGAATCATATATCCAGCCTCTTTATGAAAGTTAAAATTTGCCTTTGTCTTGCAGAAAATTCGCCAACAAGTTAAATGCTTCTTGCAAATGGCAGCTACAAGTGGTCGAGTTGAATTAAATCAAGCGCTAGAAGTGATTGAGTCAACAAATTTAAAATACTTCACCCGCGAAATGAATGCAGAACTGATTGCATTGAAAGGATTGCTATTTGCTCAAATGGGCAATTCTGATGAGGCAAATAAAGCATTTAGTGCAGCGACACAATTACACGATACTCTAGTTAAAGCATGGGCATTGTGGGGTGAATATTTGGAGCAGATTTTCACTCGTGAATCGAGACAAATAAATTTGGGTGTCAATGCAATTGTCTGCTTTTTGCATGCATGCAGACATCAAAACGAAAGTAAATCTCGTAAATATTTGGCCAAAGTATTATGGTTGTTATCGTATGATGATGATAAATCATCGTTAATGGATGCTTTGGATAAGTATGCTGCCGGTGTACTGCCATTGCATTGGCTACCATGGATTCCACAATTGCTGTGCTGTTTGGTTCAGTATGAGGGGACAGTGATCTTAAATATGCTTAGCCATGTTGCCCGTATGTTTCCGCAGGCTGTTTATTTTCCGATTCGTACATTGTATTTGACATTAAAAATTGAGCAACGCGAAAAACATAAACGCGCCGAACAAGCAGCAATGGCCAGCAAGCTACAGGCGGTAAGTCTGCCATAAGATGTATGACAAAAAAAACGGTTTTTATCTTAAATTTTTTTTCTAGAATGCCCAACAAGCAGCCGACGGCAAATCATCTGGCCAACCGCAACAAATGGCAGCCATTGTCACCAGTTCACAAGTGATTCGAACAACAGCTGGTGGCGGACAACAGACAGGCCAACAAAGCCAAGGTGCAACCTCATCATTACCAATCAAAGCAACACCGCCAATGTGGCGATGTTCCAAAGTGATGCATCTGCAACGTGAATTTCATCCAACCATTCAAAATTCACTGGAAGGTATCATTGATCAAATGGTTTGGTTCCGTGAAAATTGGTACGAAGAAGTGTTGCGACAACTCCGTCAAGGTCTCATCAAGTGCTATGCCATAGCGTTCGAAAATCGAAGCGGTGTAAATGAGGCAACGATCACACCGCATACACTTAATTTCGTTAAGAAACTTGTGTCAACATTTGGCATAGGCATCGAAAACATATCCAGTTCGGTAACGTCGACGTTCGGTTCAACGGCATCCGAATCGTTAGCACGACGAGCACAGGCCACCGTTCAGGATCCAGTTTTTCAAAAGATGAAAGTTCAATTTACCAGTGATTTTGATTTCTCGAAACCGGACTCAATGAAATTGCACAATTTAATTAGTAAACTCAAGAAGTGGATCAAAATTCTCGAATTGAAAACGAAACAGTTACCGAAATCGTTTTTGATCGAAGAAAAGTGTCGATTTTTGTCGAATTTCAGTCAGAAAACGGCTGAAGTTGAGCTACCCGGTGAATTACTGTTACCGCGACATTCGCATTATCACATACGAATAGCACGGTTTATGCCGCGCGTAGAAATCGTACAGAAACATAATACGGCTGCTAGGCGATTGTATATACGGGGAACTAACGGAAAGGTATGTTATAATTGTTGTTTACATATTTGTAGTTTATAGCATAGCTCCGATTGTGTCTTCAACCGCTTCAACAATGATCGATTTTGACGCTTGACCTCTCCGTTTTGTTGTGGCCAATAGGGAATCGTGTTATTCAAGAAGATTCGTTTCACTTTGCAGAAATTTCCGAATTCCGTCCCAACAAACTGTCTTCCGTAGTGCACTTTGATTGTTCGTGGATAGCTTAAACGACAAAAGATGACATCTAACCGTTCTGCGGTTGCCTCGGCCGTTATTTGGTTCAATAGCCGTATCTCTTGTTAACGACTAGTAATAAATGCAACATCGATAATTCCGGCAACTATTCGCATTATCGGTTCGGACCAGTCGACACCCTTCGCCTCCAGCCACTTTGTCAATCGCGTCTTTGTCTATTCCTAGCTTGCAGCATCGTTTCCGCAGCTGCCGCTTTACCACGCATTCGCCATGATGACCCTTATGTGCGAGATTCAACATCCGGGTTCGTATGACCCAATTCCTCTTTGAAAACTTCATGCTTTCGCTTCAATTCGTTTTCCTATTTGGCGGTCGCCACGCACTCTGTCTAAGCTTGTAATTCGGTCTCAAACACCTCTTCAAATTCCTGAACGTCGATGGCAGCCGTCTCCTCGATGGACCGCGTATACTATGAACGTGACCCCGGTCAGGTATTGAAAGAATCGCTCTGCGGCTCAGACTAGCGCTAACACTTCTTTCTCGGCTGTACTTAGACTCTTACTGGCAAAGGCGATAATTTGTTATTGTTCAACTCTAAATTGCACCACAACCGCCCCAGATGAGTGCGTCGGCTACAACTCGGGTCCGATCGGCTGAGTCGAAGTATCCCTACAGGCCCGGTAGGGCGATTAATTAAATTCTTCGCAATCATGTGCCGGGTATTCCCATTCGAATTTGTTGTGTGTCCGTTTTTGTGGCCAAATCTTGAAGAAATCGGCCATGTCGAGTTGTGAAAATACGTTGGCCTTTGTTAATTTGTTTAGGAATGGTTCTCTCACATATTGATGCATAATCGAAATTTCCCATTGTCCTTGAATACTGGCACTAATAACGAGATCAACGGGATGGGCTGTTTAACCTTTTCGATAATAAGCTCTATCATTCCGCAAGCTTTTCGCTAACTAGCTGCAATGCCACCGGTAATTTTCTCAATGGTTGTGTAACCGGTTTTCTGTTTCGTAAATCGGTATTTCGACCAGAAATCCTTAATCCTTAGAAACCGTCGCATCGGTTCGATTTGATTAATACTGTTTTCAAGCCCAGCACCAGCACGCCCAGTCTCTTAATCATCAGCTTTCTCAGTAGTGATCGGTCGCCCTTACATAGAAGGTTGAGATCACTGTAGCGGGAAATTTTCGGCGCTAGACCTCTATCTTATAGACTTGGTGCCGCATATTGATTTCCATTTCGATAGGTCCAGCTCTGCTTTCAGGATCTCACTGAAAAATGTCCCGTCTGGTTGTACTTGTCACACTTGCGGCTGGCGTGGTGTCCGGTTCGCCCGCAGCGAAAGCTCCCTTTTGGATAAAGGCTTCTTGTTTTGTTGTTACGTTGTTGATACTGACCTCGTTGGAGTTCATAATATTTCTTTTCGTTCTCATTCCCTCGGCAGCACTTTCGACTGTTTGGTGTATCTTCACCAGTTTAATCATTTAATCCATGGTCATCTCTTTCGCAAGCAACTTCTTTTGCAATAACCGAGTGTCTTTCCATTTTTTCCTTATCAAAATTTCACTTGGCAGCTTGCTGTCGAACCTTTGTTATAAAATATCCAAATTCCCCTACGTCGATGGATTACACCGCCCAAAACTAGTGACGCTCAAATGCAGAATTCCATTCCAGTTTTTCAATTGCTTCATCATACGCTTTGACGTTTCCAGACGCACCGTCGGCTTCGGGTATATTAAATCATTTCTTGTAACTCCAGTTTTCCCACGTGTAACAACTTGTTCTTTTTTGGTTATGTCCTACGCATCAATTTAAGTATAAAATGCCCGTTTCTATCGTTACTAGCCTATACAAAGCTGCACCGGTTCCATCGATTTAAACAGAAACGGCTTTAAACCCTCTCCGCTTGTTGGAATGCCTGATCGATTCCTTACTGTTCCGGTCAATCAAATTTAATCTCGACCCTTGCCGAGAAATCTAACACGGTCACCCGAATTAGATCTTTGACCTATAGAATTTAATAATAGATTCGCATAATTCTACGTTGCCAAACAAATTCTCTTTCTTTCAAGTAGCCAATCTGCAACGTTTTTCCATAGAATTTGATCATATTCGCTTCTTTGTTACCACTTTAGTTTTATCTGTTTTTCTGTATTTATGTTTCCCTTCTCAGTCGCCAGATGAGGTAGCCTGATCTGGGAATGAAAACACGATTTTCCAACTTATTTTATTTATTTACAAAATCGTACGATTATTTACATAGCAATTGACACGACTGTGCTCTTCAAGAAATCCGTATCCAATGTTCTCCTGCAGTGTCGCATACTATTATTTCGGCTGACATTTCACTCTGCGATGTCGTTTAGCCGCACCGCCACAGGGTCCACTATCCAACTACAATCTTCTTGCGCCGTTTTAAGGTAAAGCTTAGACTCCTCATGCACAGCACGCTTTTTCGACTGGAAACTTAACTGAACGGCATCGGTCAGTTTATTGAGCAACAGGTACCTCTTTCACGTTTTCGAAGTTTCACAAATGATTCGTTAAATCGTACAGAAGACATTCTGGGAGCTCTTGCACCGTTTGGTACTTTAGCCAAATCATCCTTGATCGTATCAAGGAAAATGAGATGCAGCTCCGTCACAAGACCATGTACGAAGCCAAATGCCAATAGGTGAAGTATTCCCCCGGCCCAGAAGTCTATTAAGGAAAATTTGCATAGAGACAAAAAATGGGTTCATGCATCTATCTCAGCCTCTAAGGACGCTGAGATGATGGATGGAGGGGTTTGGTCAGCACCAATACAGTTAGGGATTGTTCTGGGTGGACCGATTATAAAGGCTCTTTAATGGTTTGCATTGTCACTTCTGTTTGTCCAACTGACCCGACAAAGTTCACCAAAATTACAATTCACCGAAAACACAATTCTCCAAAATTACAACTGACCGAAAATACAATACACCGAAAATACAATTCGCCAAAATTATAATTCACCGAAAAAACAATTATCCGAAAACGACAATTCACCGAAAACACAATTCACCATAAATACAATTCACCGAAGTAACAATTTGCCGTAAACACAATTCACCGAAAATACCGGATTTGAACCGGAAGTGAGCGGCTTTCAACTGGGAGTAAACGGTTGACAACCGAAAGTGACAGGATTTCAACCGGATTTGAGCCAAAGTGACCGGGTTTCAACCGGAAATGACCGAATTTCAGCCGGAAGTGACCGGATTTCAACCGGGTTTGAGCCGAAGTGACCGGGTTTCAACCGGAAATGACCGAATTTCAGCCGGAAGTGCTGGAACAACAAGTGATCGGATATTACCAGGCGGTAGTTTTTAGAATAAAAATTGAAAATTATTAAGCATGAAACGATTCATTGTCCTGCCATCCTTCTCTTGTTCGTGCCTTAATATACTCGGAAAAAATTTCCGGTTGATATCCTATCACTTCAAGTTGTTATTCGGTCTCTTTTGGTTGATATTCGGTGACTTTCGGTTGATATTTGGCCAATTCCGGTAGATAACCCTACGGCTTAATTCCGGTCATTCTGGTTGAAATACGGTCATTTACTATTGAAATTAGGACACTTCCTGTTGAAATACAGACACTTCCGGTTAAAATCCGGTCACTTCCGTTGTAAATCCGGTCACATCCGGTTGAAATAGAGACACTTCCGGTTGAAATTCGGAAATTTCCGATTGAAATCCAGACACTTTCGTTTGAAATCTGGTCATCACCGTTTGTTTTCGGTAAATTGTCATTTTCGGTGAATTTTATATTTCGTGGATTGTATTTTCGGCGAATTGTGTATCCGGTGAATTGTATTTTCGGAGAAGTGTCATGGAACCCAATTTTCCATGTTTCGATATTGCATGTAATCCGTACATCATTGACCTTGATTATAGCCGCGTGTGTATATATAATCAATGTCAATGATATTCGGATTGGTAAACGATATTGAAACATGGCAAATTTGATTGAAGTAGTACATATATCATTTGAATTAACCTTGCGAATGATATAGGAACGATAGCTCAGAGGCACAGCATGGAAACGACAGTTCTATAGTCTTGGGTTCGAGTCCCGATCGTCAACTCAAGAGATTTTTCATTTGATATTTACTTCAATCTTTCATAGTCAAATTAATTCTGCTGATTAAATAGATCCTTTAATATAATAATAAAACTAATATTTTTAAATGCCAATCTCACCGTTAAAGCAGAACGAATTTTAAATTACAAAAATTAAATTCATTACAGATCTACCCGTACCTTGTTGTGAACGATTCTGGCCTTGGCGATGCTCGACGCGAAGAACGTGTCCTGCAACTATTGCGAATGCTCAACCACTATTTGGCCAAACAAAAGGAAACGTCACGACGTTTCTTGCATATTACCGTACCGCGGGTGATACCTGTATCGCCACAGATGCGTCTAGTCGAAGACAATCCGTCCAGTGTGTCACTATTGGACATTTACAAAAATGGTTGCAATAAATTATCAATTGAACACGATATGCCAATCAAGCGTTACTATGAACGTTTAGCCGAAGTGCAAGCGCGTGGCTCTCAAACGACTCATACCGTTTTGCGGGACATTTTACGTGAAGTACAAACGTCAATGGTGCCAAAAACAATGTTTAAACAATGGGCAACACGAATATTTAGTTCGGCCACCGATTACTGGCAATTTCGAAAGATGGTTCGTATGCTTCTTTTCATTCTGAATGAGGGTCTTTTCTAAAATGCTTAATATTACAGTTTACGCTTCAATTATCGTTGGCTTCACTGTGTGAACACGCTTTGCATTTGACGCGACTTAACGCCGATATGATGTACATTCATCAAGATTCTGGTCTTGTCAATATATCCTATTTCAAATTTGACATCGACGATTCGACCGGTAAGAGGATACCATTCAATTTAAGAGATTTTTTTTTCAATTCAATTTATTATTGTTCTGCAGGTGAATTGGATTCGAATCGACCGGTACCATTTCGATTGACTCCAAATATTGTTGAGTTTCTGTCGAGCATTGGCATTACGGGACCACTAGTGGCACCTGCCATTGCAACGTCACGCTGTTTGGTGCAGCCTAATTTTAAGGTAAAAATTAATGCAAGTTGATCAGAATGCTTTGTAATGCGTTGTTTCGATTTCAGTTGCCAACAATTTTACGAGCCATTCTACGCGATGAAATAATATCAGTTCATCAGAAACGTTTGAAAGATGAAAAACCAGTGCTTGATGCAAACGGTGAAATTGTTCAGGTCACAACGCCAGATGTTGACATGGAGAAAATTATCACACTGGTTAATAAGGCTGTGGCTGCAATAATGTTGCGATTGAATAATATTTCCTACTTCGAGAATATCGAATCGAATAAAATGAGTACATTGGTCCAGGCTGCTCATAATCCGGATAATTTATGTCGAATGGATCCGGCATGGCATCCGTGGGTGTAAGAGATTGCCGTTACTTTTTATTTTTATTATTTTTAATCGTCACAGACAGAGGTGTACCGTACTTTAAATTACGACATTTTTTTTTTTTTATTTTAAAGAATAAAGGAATAACAGTATTTAAACAATAGTTCTTAGTTTTTCAAAATAAATATGAAAGATCTGAAAGAAAATGAGACGTTTTTTTCTTCCGAATAGTTTGATGAAGATATGCTTTCTTTGGATCACATTTAAGTAACACCACATTATGTTAGAGAGAAAGTTTATTTATTGATTGACATACAAGAAATCAAAAAAATTACAATCAAGCATTTTGAGATTAATAGTGTGAATCTTCTTTATATATTAGTCAGCTATGTACAATGTAAAATAAATAGGAAAATTCTTTTCAAAGCCGTGGCTTGTATAGCTATGAATCTATGATATTCATTATTATTGTTATTACTAATAAATGGCAAAACTTTGTTGAATTGAAAATAAAAGTAGTTTTGTCTTATGGTTATTTTTAATCTTCATCGTCATCATCATCGGATGGCACAAATAGATCGTTTTCTTCCAGAAAATTGGCAACACTTTTACTGATTGCCGCACCAATAAATAGGCCAGGTATTACGGAGCACACAATACTGACCATACCAAATGGTAAAATTTTCGGCATTGGGCGTATTGCACCACTTTTATAATAGGTTTTCTGGCGCATTGCATTAACACTTATACCACTGATCACTTTTAAGCGATTTGCACATCGAATTAATGTAAGAACCATTGTTTTTTGCGGATATTTTTAGCTATTTTACCCGTTTATTTGAAGGGTTTCTATTTTTGGAGAAAATTATCAAAATTGCGGAACACACACACAACAGATTCTCGGATGCGAAGAAGGCAAATGACAAAATTGTTAAAAGTCTGCAAAAAAAATGTATTCTCTTTCATTATTTGTTTCGTATATCGCAAGCTCAAAATCGAAACTCGTTTTATGAAAACGTACTAGAGTATAAGGAATAAAGTAAAAATGAGAAACTAAACAGTAAACGTACAGTTTTAGCGACCAAAATTCGAAGGAGGGAAAGAGGTAAGAAAATTAAAAGAGGGGTCGCTTCGAACAAATTTTGTTCTAACTAAAATGGAGCTAACCCCGCCTCCCCACAGGGGCCCCAAAAGTTTGTATGGTGATTTTTAAAATTTACACGAAATTAATAACGTAAAAGCATGGAAGTATATTTTGCCGTGCTTAACAAAACAACCTTATGTACACGGAATTTGATATACGATACTCGTTTTTGTATTCTCTGCATACGGTCGACTATTGCATACCAAAAATTGCGTATATAAGGTTCTTTTGTTAAGCACGGCAGTATTATGGAGGGTGTGCTTTCTTCTAGTAATTTTGCATTGCAAAAATCGCGTAGAGAGAATGAATGTCTTCCCCTAGTTACTTTCCTTTAAAAAAATGTTTAAAAGATAATTCAAGAGATTGAAGCCTCCATACAAACAATAGAACACTCTTGAGGAAGGGAGCGGTTGATCACGGTGTTCTCTCCTCCGATAACCACTTAATAGATAATTTTGTGGTAAAAGTGGCACAACTCCGGCAAAAAGTGGAAAGTTGGAGGAATCGAAGTGATCGACGCCGTTGGTCCATTATCTGCCACTGATATAAAATCTTTGAGGCCCCCTGAACAGCCTATTACAAGTATATTTAAAATAAAATACAGTCCTTGTTTTGAGACATATTTCCTAATGCAGGAAAATACGATACCTTTTAAGTATATCGAGAAGAGGGGAGTGAGATTCCTCAACCACTTCCCCATTCCCTTTAAGTAGATATTTTATGATAATTCTATAAAATTTCAATACAGGCTTTGGGGACTCGTTTTTCCTAAATAAGGGGAAGGGGGTCAACCCTGTGTAAGAGCTGGGGCTTCGCGGACGACCTTGTGGTTCTGGTTCCTGGTTTTCGTACAGCAACTCTCGCCTCCGTCTTGGAATGGGCATTGGCAAAAATTCATAGATGGACAAACACTTCTGGGCTCCGCGTGAATCCTTCAAAAACGAAGCTGATGTTATTTACGACTAAGACTAAAATCCCATACTTTCGGTTACCGAAAAATAATGGAGTAGAACTAACACTATCTAAAAGAACGGAATACCTTGGGATCATAATCGATTCAAAACTGTCCTGGAGACTAAATATAGTCAGACAGAATCAAAAAAGCATATGTGGCGCTCTACACATGCAATAGAATGTTTAAGAAGACATGGGGACTAGAACCAAGAATGGTACTATGGATGTACACTTTTATTCTGCGCCCCATTTTGGCTTATGGATCATGGGTCCGGTGGAAGGCAATGATCAAAAACTATAATTGCACCAAAATGAGTAGGGTACAGAGAAGTGCCCAAATAGGCATAAAAGGGGCTATCAGAACAGCACCTACACAGGCCTTGAACATAATAACAAACTTAGTTCCGCTAGACAGACACATCAATTGTATGGCGGCACGTACAGCCGTCAGACTAAGAGAGATGGGTCAATGGAAAGAAGAAGTATATAGACACAACAGCATTCTACGCTCATTACCAACCGAAGTGGTAGGCTTACCAACCGACTTCATAGTTCCAAGGCTGAAAGTCGGTAAGAGCTTTAAGATCAGACTCCCATCGAGACGCGAATCGGAGACAGGTGAGCTTCTTCGCGTTATTTATGCCGTTCTATACACTGACGGGTCAAAAAAGGACTCTGGTGTTGGGGCTGGTATCTTCTCAGATTCTCTTGACATACAGAAATCGTACAGACTTCCGTATAGATCGAGCAGAGACACTAGCTATCGTGAAGGCCTGCAACTTGCTGAATGAACACCAATACAACTCCAGACATAAAGCAATCGCATCGGACAGCCAAGCCGCATTGCTGGCAATTAACTCGCCAATTGTGTCCTCTAAACCAGTGGGTCTAAGTCGTAATGAATTGGATGGACTAAAAGAGAGGCATGATATCACCCTTGTGTGGGTCCCCTGGACACAGCAACATAGAGGGGAATGAGCGAGCAGATGAACTGGCAACCGACTCAAATCCTTGCATTTCCCTTGCAAAGCCAGTGAACATTCCCTTAAACGCCGTTAGGAGGGATACACAGACCCACTTCAATAAGCTAGTCAACTCCAGATGGGGTAGGCAAAATGACTGGCGCATTTCAAGAACAACGTGGCCCGAATCTGACCGAAAAAAGACAGAGGAGCTTGTCAAGCTGTCGCGAAAACACACCTCCAGACTAACAGCGGTCTACACAGGACACTGGCCCATTGGCTAGCACGCTACCAAAATGGGAATCCTCACAATAATTTCTGAGACCATCCATCACTTCTTGTGTGAATGCCCCGCACTGTCGGGAAAAAGATACAGATTACTAGGAAAGCACCAGTCCTAGGAGCTATCGCCGATTTGAGTATCAAGAAAATCCTAAGCTTTATTAATAGCACGGACTTTGAGTCAACCACATCAAAACGGCGCAATGCAAATTGGAGTCTGGAAGCAACCATACTCGCCATCTCAACCAACCAACCAACCAATGCACACAAATACACAACCTACAAATATTGTACAAACTCAATCGACGAGAATCAAAAAGAAAAAAACTATGTAAAAAATAATAAACAAATGAGCCTAATCTACATAATTAGTGTATCAAATTAGACCGTGTATATGTGTTTATACATTGAACACACATTCCTCGAAAATGATCTAATTATTACCTACTTTTGTTTGTAAAACATATTTTAACGACATCACATGTGAATGATATTGAAAGTATAATAACCTTTCCAACAAATCGTTAAAGTGTGTGAGCGGCAAACGCCAATATACATATTACTTGAAATTTTATTTTTGCTTTTCATCAATAAATTAATCTTTTGTTCGTATATTTTCGTTTACATAGAAGAGCAAAATAGCAGAGAGATATGTATATATAGTGTCAGTATATATATTCAAAACTGCGTAGCTTTCAATCGATATTAAAATAATATTTCGTGCTAATGAGTAAAATAATAAGGACACACAAAACGTATACAAAAATGTATAACTTATAGGTGTCAGGTGTGTATATCAATCTATATGTATATATATATATATGTAATTATACAATGCAAAACATCAACTGAATGTTGGTCAAAATGGCATTTTGCCAATACGATCCAAATTAAAATAGCCTATAATGTAACTCACCGTATTGCTGCCATGTATATCACGATTGGCACTGCAACTTCGGCCACGTCTTAACGAATGCATCGGGGACGGTATTTTCGACGGACTGACCGGTGGTCTGGTTTGATTAACTCTATTCACTTTCCCATACAAAATTCCATCGTAACTACGTTCAAAATCAATCGCATGATCGCTGGGCGACGTATCCGATTCAAAATCACTGCCGCCATAATTCATATGACGGTTATATTGCGTTTGATAGTAATTCTGTACGTATGGTGTACGAAATTGGCCACCACTCTTTGTCTGGCGATCGCTTATGTTAAATTCACACAAGTCTCCACGTTTAAATCGATCAACACTCTTCGCTGAAGAATAGTTTCGATCTAAATTATCGCCAAACTGATCGTAACGATTTTTCTCCGCCAAATTGTGATCCAATTCCTTTTCCATATACTTAATTTTTCGTTGTGTTAATGCATCGGCTGTGGCCGTATTTTTTCGTGCATTTTTGGCCCATTCCTGGATCCAATCGTTTTTCGTTTCGGCCGTTTCAAGGGCCAATCGTTCGGACATTTTAATTTGTTGTTTCTCACTGTCTGTACGACGATTCGGTGGCGCAAAAATATTCAATTTATATTCATGATGCCGTGCCTTTTCATAGTCTGTATACGAATTGAACAGTTTCTCATTTATCGCCATTGGTACGTTAGTATTTTGAACGTATTCCGAATTATCGATTTGCGATTGGGTTAAACTGTTGCGACGTACAACTGTCGATTGTTGTGTGGCAGGTTTTTTACTAAATATACCGCTGGCTGTTACACTGGTAAAATTACCCACGTCCAGAGCAACCGATGTTATTGGAGCTACAAGTTGTTTGTCCGGCGAACGGTTTTTATGAAAAGCACGATCGCCAATATTCTTAACTTTAGACTTAATTTTCTCCAAATACGATGTTTTTGTCTTTGTCGTTTCGGTGCCACCATGCGCGACAGCCACAATATTTTTCTTTATACTTCGCTCCTGTACCGTGTCGGCTACAAATTCGATACGCTCTAAATCGGGTTCAATGTTTGATTGTTTTGTATCACAATAGTTGAGATTGGTATTATGATCGGATGCTGACGCTGAAATTTCACTGGCAACCGGCTCCAAATAATTTTCTTCCAGATCAGTTGTTACCTTTGGCAATGTATCAATGCACATTTGTGCCTTTTGCTCTTCCGTATAATTATCACCGTATACTGTATATGTGCCGGCATCGCTAACCGAATCGTCGTCTGAATTTTTCGCATACTCCAACGGTGGCGCTTGCACGCAGACAATTTCTTCGACTTTTTGGTTTTTATTATTTTGTTCGCGTACATCTTGAAAAGCTTTTTGTAGTGTAGCAGATTTTGGCTTAAATGTATTGGTCACATTGTGTTGATTAGCATTTGGTATTTCATCGGGCTTCGATGCAATCACACTGCTAGTTCGTGGACTCCAACTATGCCGTTGACTTGAATCTTTTGTGCTTTGCAACAAAGATTTGTCCCGTAGTTTAACTTGAGGACTACTATTACTATTATCACTTTCAATTGGTTTAGTTACTGGTTTTTTGAGCGGTGGTTTTGCCTTTGTTAGTGCATTATTAGATTGGTGTTGATGCATTACGCTAGTCGTACTACTGCTACTACATTTGTCATCCAATTTCGATAATGATACACCGCGACGATGTCTTTTTTGAAATCGTTGCACAATATCATTATACTTTTTACTATTTATTGCTTTGTTATCGTCACCGAAATCAATTGTAAATGCTAACGACTTCGATACATCAGATCCGGGTGATCTACAAATATCACCGACAACCGTAGACACTGTACTTGACGATGTTAAATTATTATCACAACTTTTACTACTATTTACAAAGCATCTACAAGATTCTGGGCCACTGCTATTGTCGTCGTGCTTTGATGCTTCGTCTAAACTATCGCCGATACTTTCGTCTTCGGGTGATGTATCACAACTTTTCTTTGAATTTTCCGGACCGATATCACATTTTTCTTCGCCACTGTTGATCGATGTGTCTGATGATAATTCCAGAAGATTTTCCGTTGTCTTACAGACAGTTGTTGGACATCCACTTTCTTTGCTGTCATTATTGGAGATATCCATGATCGTTGGTAGTACGCGACAACACACACAATTCTTTCTTCTCTTTTAACTTCAATAATTTCATCAAAACATAATTAAATTTCGACAAAAAAGAGATATTTTTTACCAAAAAGTCGCGACGAGCAAAGCTGCGAAAGTGATGTCATTCAAAAAGTATGCGTACGTCAAGCATAAAAAAAAATAAATTTTCGTAATATCGCAGTGTTGAAATTTTTTTACGTGAGTTTTTATTGTAACTTTAAAGCGGAAAAGCGGTTGGTTTTTGTGTTTCTGCAGTTCGAAAATGTTTAGGGATGCATTTGTTAATGGGTATATTTCATTTTAATTTAGTTTTAACTGTTAAAATCTACATTATTTTATTGTAAAAATAAAAATATTTTCTATTTTCACTTCACTCGCGCGACTGTATGCGTTCTTGCCTGGGTTCACATCACAAACAAATCCCGACAAACATTTTGCTAAAACTTTTTGGTGCATGTCGTTGACGTTTCGAAGTTTCAGTTTCAGAGTCCCTTCAGTTTGAGCTTGTGCCATTTTATTGCGCTTTAGATATAGTGGCAGCACTGCTAAGGGAAACAAATTATGGCTGAAGTGCACGAGAGTGGAGATGACGATAGAGCCCCAACCCCAACCCGATCGATAGGGGGTGACCCCCTGAGAAACTTTTGTTCCATGACTTTGGGGGGGGGGGATGCCCTCTCCCCTACATTGGGAAGGTAAAGTTTGTATGGAAAATTCTAAAAACGCAATAAATCGATTTTAAAAGGACGGCAATCTACAGAGGGGCATCCCCTCAGCAACATTTGTTTTAGGATATTTGGCGGTTCTACTCCTCCGCTCATCCAGGGCCCCCAAAGTTTGTGTGAAAATTTTTGAAAAATCTATACAAAAAATACATTAATAATATTGAAAATCGATAGAGAATAAAAAATAAAACAACTTTCGCTTTACCAAAGGCTTGATTCACAGCCAAACTTAATTAAACTTTAACCTTAAGTAAAACTCGGTGCTCTAAGCTTTAATAAATTGTTCGTCCATAACGTGATCATGAAACTTTACAAAATTTCGAATATTTGAAATTGTAAATACCTTTATTATGTTGTTAAAAGTCACAATCAAAAGTTTGGTTAAGTGATTCAGGCCAGTAAAAAACGCCGTATAATGTTTTTATTTTTTTGTTGTGTTTTGTGCGGAAAACAATAAACTAAAAATAATTATATATTCGAAACCTTAGCAAATGTCTTTATGAGCTCTAGAAATATTTGGTGACTCGAAACTCAATAGAGGTTAGGCCTTATAGTTCATGCAAATAAAATCCAGCGTTAAATCGAGCGTTACTTGTCAAAAACAGCAAACAGCCAATCGAAACACGATTTTCCTTCTGAACACTCGATTTAACGCTGGATTTTATCTACGTGAACTACAAGGCTAAAGCACAAAGCATAAAGTGTTGATGAGTATTCATGTGAACGCTCTCATTATTTTTCGTATATCAAACTCACTAGAGGCATAGTATTTATATGTTAAGGTAGTATAATTAGCATGGTCACAAAAATATTTTGCCCTCTTGTTCACCAGTCTCGCATGTGTCTTTGGTGAGTGCCGGTAGCAAAGACATTACGAATGGTTTACAAGCAATTTTTTTAAAGTGACAAAACTCATTGAAAAATCGGTTCCGAACTGATTGTTCTCTTAAAGTATATATATATGTGTTCTCTTGGTGCGTGATTCGGAGCATAGGGCGTTGTAGGTGGGACTATTCTAAGAAAAAAATCGTTCTACAGT
>JANTEX010231812.1:0-13317 GCA_024741295.1 Macrocera vittata | reverse complement strand
GTGTTGTCAAATATACATAATTAAAGTTGTAAATCTGACAACAAATTGCGTAGGTTTAAAAATGGAGCACTAATGTTACTTCTCATCGCAATCCTAATCGCACTAACTCTAGGGTATTTCTACTTAAATTAGCGAAACCTTTCAACTACCATTTTGCCTCATTCTTGTTATTTTTAATTAAAATAGAGCCAATATTTCCAAAACATTTTTGCAAACATCCTATCAATCCCAACCCTAGACATTCATTTCTGATATAATAGAATCATTAGCAAATATCATAGTTAACAACGATGGAAAAAATTATGAACTATTAACAGCTACATATCAGTAGGTAATCGTAGAAGAAAATTAAAAAAAAAAAACAATCCAACAAGAATTATCGACAGTAAGGTCAAGTTACGAAGAAATGGGAAAAACCGTTTAAAACTTCCAGACGAAGAAAAACAAAATCGATCCACTAACGGCAATAGAGGTCCATCGAAATCTGCACATTACCAAGCGTCAAGTTCTGAAAACGATAACTGCACTTCAAACGATAATGTAATGACAATGATATATGCCAAAGTTGTAAATTTTAGAAAATTTCCAAAACCATCGCAACAAACTCATGTAGTAGTTATCAAACCGAAGGCATTAAGCCAAGACAACAATACAACGATGCAGGCGATCAGAGATAACATCAACTATTCAGAAATAAATTCATGTCGAATAAAAAATTCCAAAAATGGTGAAATTACTGTGGAGTATGTTAGTTAAAAAACGAAAGAAGCTGGTACAAAAAGCTAAAGCAAAAATTGTTGAGGTTAAGATACCAGAAAAGTTTTTACCAAAAGTACGCTTGTTCAGTATGTAAGAAAAATAATACTTTCGATGAGATTCAGTGCTTTTCGAAGGCACATCAACAACAAAACATCAACAAAAACTAAGGTGGCAACATTGAATAGTAATCATCGGGTACTGACAATCAACAGTATCTGAAAAGTTCATATTACTTATAGAAATCATATAACATAAAACGTTTCAATTCATTGTGTGAATAATGATGGTAATCCATCAGTTTCTTTCCTACTAATGTGTCGTCTCACGTCTGTTTGCGTTGAGAATATTTTCGCACATTATTCGATCGCGGTTTGTAACAACAGAACTGTGATCTCTCTCTCGATCGTACTGCTGTCGAATGTAAGCTTCCTCTTTGACCAATTGATATCATACATACACCGATTGATATTTCAGTCGATTTGGATATGACTAACGATTCAATGGCGGAAAAGGTTGTATCTCGAACGTAGTTTCCGGTTACGGTTCCACCTAAAGTCTGTATTAAGGTAAAATGCGCGTTGTATTGGAATAATCAATTTTTTGGCCAGTTCAACAGTTTAGATAAATCGAAAACTCTCCATGAGACTGCAAGCTTTTATATTTTTTTATAAAAAACTAAAATGCTTTGGATTTTCATGAACCTTAATTTCATAAACATTCAATGAAAATTAACTGAGATATTACGGTTTCAGCTAAAGTCTGTAATAAGGTAAAATGCGCATTGTATTGAAAAAATTAATTTTTTGTACAGTTCAACAGTTTAGATAGATCGAAAACTCTCCATGAGACTGCAAGCTTTTATATTTTTATAAAAAACTATAATGCTTTGGCTTTACAAGGAACATAATTTGATAAAAATACAATGAAAACTAACTGAGATACCACTAAAGCTTTTATGTATATGGTAAAGTGCGCTTAAAGGAACTTAATTTTACAAAAATAAATAGAAAACTAACCGAGATATCGCAGTTATATCTAAAGCCTGTAATAAGGTAAAATACGCATTGTGGATAGGAATAATCAATTTTTGGCCAGTCCAACAGTTTAGATAAATTAAAATCTCTTCATGTGACTGCAAACTTTTATATTTTTGTAAGAAACTATAATGCTTTGGCTTTTTAAGGACCACAGTTTTATAAAAATGCCGTGAAAACTAACTGAGATATCGTTGGTATAGTTTAAGCCTGTAATAAGGAAAAATGCGCATTTTTGTCAAGTTCAACAGTGCTTGTACAAAAGTGTGCAGATACCTTAAGAAAGGCACACTGCAGCAGTTTCCTCTTGTGAGGCATTCCACCAACAACATCAAAATTTGTTTGGGTATGGCTCATCTAATATAGCTAATCAGCATATCCGACTCTAATGAGGATTGCCAACGTTATATTAACAAATGAGAACGATTTTCAAAAATCCCTTTACAAACTTCGGGGACCCCTGAAGGGAGTTGCGTGAAGACAAACGTTTGTTGGGGTTAACCTATCTTTTGATCTGGGCCATTAAAAGTTAGATTAAACTACAGTTTAGCCGAAAAACATCATAAAATGTAATTTTAGCCATTTGAGGTTTTATCCTCTAAAACAGCCCAAGAAGGGCCCTCCCAATATCTTTTTTACGAAAATGTCATGAAAAATCCCACCGCTTAAATTTTGCCACCGTTTACTTCCAAAATACTTAATTAAATTTTTTTTCTTTGAAAATATTGATCGTTATTTATGTCTAGCACACCAATAACTGTCGAGTAAATTTTTAAAATCCAAACTGATAGTTAGGTACCCTAAAAATGTTACGAATTAAATGAGATAAATTTAATTAATACACAATTAAAAAGTTTCAGATTAACGGTAGACATGTATAGACAATACACTATGTAAAGAATTATCGCGCACTATCAGAATATACATTTTTGTATATATAACAGGGGCGAACCTAAGATTATTAAGTAGGGGTATTGTGTTCTTTGTAATTTAAGAATTTTTAGCATTTTTAATTTAAAATAGGTCCTATGTATTTTTTTTGTAAGGAATATGAATTACTTAAGTCATACATTTGAATCCTGCGCAATTTTACGCGCCACAGAGCTTTTTTTATATTCTGGCGAAACACGATTCAAATTCATACAGATTTAAGTTCGATCGAACTATGAGGTGAGGAACAGGTTTTTGTATTTGGGTTATTACTCGATTACTAGACAATAGTTTGAGAGCATTTCGGGTTTTTGGAAATTTAGATTCCAAACGCCAAATACACGAGAGCAAAAAGAAATGTGTCGATATACATTGGCCTAAGTCCTCTCCCCTAGATTCGTTACTAATGCATACTCCAGCAAACACCAGTTAGAAGATACAACGTAAATATTATTTAAATAAAAACATTTATAATAATAAATGATTTTGACGAATAAACTGATGAACAGAGTGAGTCAAAAATATTACGCCATTGTATTTGCGATAAGGTTTTCCATAGGAAAAAAAATTAAGGTTCCCTATATTTAATGCAATGAAGTCCACAAAAATGTGTTTTTCTTCACAAAATTATATATTTTTTTACTTTAATTCTGAATTTTTGACTAGGCAGTATGATGTTATTCCTATATTATAACATATTTATACCTATTTCCAGCCGTCCAAAATTAAATAGTCTTTAGCATCGCTAATATGAATTGTTTGTCAAAATATACTATTTCAGTATTTGAAATTACTTACTGTTGTTAAAATAGCGATGAACATTGTGTAGGAAAATGTATGAAAACTAACTGTTAATGGACAAAATAAAAGAAAATTCTCAATGGATCAAGAGACAACAATTATCATTCAGCGAAATTTACAAAGACCATTATTGTATGGATCCATATTAACCAGCATCAAGAAAAATTCCATTGCTCAGTGAGTTATTTAAATCTAACCAATTACTATTGACGAGTGAATAAGATATAAATGTATCCCTGGATATGGATTAGTTAATTAATTCGACATATCAAATTGTATAAAAAGCAAAGAACAGACAGTATACAGAAAAATCATTGATACGATAACGATACGATCGAATAGTGTAAATCAGGCCCTGAGTAATCGAAATTCCATAACGTTTACCTAAAATTGAATTGAAAAAAAGGTCCACATTCTAAACGTATTGACAGAAGATGCTCGGCTGGATGACTCACTTAAAGTATGCCAGTAAAAAACAAATCACAAGCCACACTCTTCTTGTGCAGAATAATTGTCGGACTTTTGTGATCGACTGGCCTTACAGGCCTGTGCTAACTAAACACTGGCGCTATTCATTCTGCACCTACAGTGGCTTTTAAGGTTATGCTTGACCTAACAATAACCTATGGATCTTCAAGCGAAATATGATGCTTTCAAAACGGCAGTTAACTTTAAAATCAATGACACCTGCTTATGTATATGAAACGTGTCTATATGTAAGCTCAATCCGGCAATGGGCAGTAAACTCGTTGAAAAAAGAATACAAGTTAAACAGGCTGAGTAGAGAGAAGTAGCTCGACGCATTATTTCATACTGCAAATAGTTTAGTGTGCTCGTCTGCTTCAAAAATTGATGGTCTATCTGGAGCAGATTTTTATTCGAAACTCACTGACAGAATCAATGTCTGTAGCTGCCCGGGCACTTAGATATCGATGGCAATGAAAGAGCAAACTATTTTTATGGGAAAGTTCCAGCTATATAGCTAACAAAATTCGCACTGAGAAGCTGAGGAAACGGCGCTGTACTGACTTATGCGCTCATACTAAATTGTTTGCATTCGGTCCTCAGCCCGCCAAGACCTGGCAGCTATAACAGGTTAATGTATATAGCAATTGCTTGCCTGAAATTATATTTTGTTTCTATAATTGACATTGGATAAAATCTTTATTATTTATTAAACAAAACAATACTCAGTATAGCTATACATATATCAATTAACAATTTAATTTATTTTCATTTTCAGAGAATATAATAGTGATACACCGAAGCTCATCGATCAGAATCTTACAAAATCAATTTCCTATTTCCAATTGGTAAGTTATTTAATTTTTAATGTTTCACAATGCGAAGAGATAGCCGCATAAGACTATTTCGGCGTTTTGGACCGGAAATGTACTGTAAAAGTACATGGGTCAATGCCGGGGACCCTTTTGACTTAGATTTCGAATCATCCAAGACGGATGAATATGTTAAGACCAGCTACGAATACATAATACTTAATTAGTTTCTTCTGAACATTGAACATTGTTGAGGTTATTTTCGATTACGTTTTCCCGACCAAGCAAAACATTTCCGTATGCATTTTCATAACATAGTTTTGTCTAAATTTCAGTATCGCTTCGCAACACGATGGGAAATTTTCTTAACACTAATGGGAGTGGTGTTTGCTTCGATAGCCGCCTTTGGAATACCTTTTAATGTGATATTATATGGTGAATTTACTACGCTCCTAGTTGATAGATCTAATATTAGTGTTGGCACAGGTATATCAACGCCAACTATGTTGCTATCATTGTTTGGTGGTGGAGCAATATTGTAAGTATTTTATATGTTGTTGTCCATTAATATAATGATTTAAGTAAGAAACCTCTGCACAGACAGTATAAAAGACATGGTTGAATTTTAAATGCATTTAGATATACCAAGAGATATTATCTGAAAGATACTTGATGTATAGTTATTATTTAATTAATTTAAAAAATATTATTTTGTTTAGAGTAAATCCGAGTTCAGAAGAAAAACGTTTGGCACTTATTGACGATTCGATTGCGTATGGAATTGGTGTTGTAGTTAGCAGTGTAGTACAATTCATTGTTTGTGCAATCGGAATAGACTTAGTTAATATATCTGCTTTAAAACAGGTAATGAAGTGAATGGGTGAATCAATAAACTCAAAAATGTTGCCATTAAATTCATAACGGTCATTGTAAAGAGTTCCATCAAAATGATCACAAATCGGTGGGCCCAAATCGGCCAAAGCTTAGTTAATCCATAGCCATAGCACATACTATTCAATATTGTCGTCATTTTAAATTAAAAACACATTAGTAATGAGATTGTTAAAATGTCTTCTTAATTGTTATTCGTTTTTCCAATTCAGATAAGCAGAATACGAACCCTATTTTTGAGAGCCGTCTTACGACAAGATATGGTTTGGTATGATACGGCAACTGGTAACAATTTCGCCAGCAAAATCACAGAGTAAGTAAACACGCAGATAAATGTCTCATGAAAGTCTTTCCTGCTGAAAAGTATATTTCAATAAAAATCTTTTAATCTAACCATACAGAGACATAGACAAACTAAAAGAAGGCATAGCAGACAAATTGGCCGTCTTTGTGTACCTGATTATGAGTTTTATCATGAGCGTAGTATTTTCATTTGTCTATGGTTGGAAACTAACTCTAGTCATTCTCAGCTGTGCTCCAGTTATCATAATTGCCACCGCATTTGTAGCAAAGGTAACATATGCCAATTTCATTGTTGAAAACACTGTACACTCACATAGTGTATATACATCGTTTTCAGATGCAAAGCACTTTATCCGAGAAAGAATTAAAATCATATTCGATAGCCGGCTGTATTGCCGAAGAGGTTATCTCTAGCATAAGAACGGTTATTGCATTTAGTGGTGAGGCCAACGATGCGGACCGGTACAAAGATCGACTGCAACCAGCCGAAATAAGTGGCCAACGTAAAGGTTTCTATACAGGAATTGGTGGCGGAACTATATGGTTCATCAATTATTGTTGCTTTGCTTTGGCCTTTTGGTATGGCGTTGAATTGATATTGGCCGATCGCTATGAATTGGACAAGGAATATACGCCGGCCACATTGATCGTAGTACTATTTGGTGTCTTGGTGGGTGCGCAAAATTTGGGCCTAACCTCACCACATTTAGAGGCATTTAATATGGCAAAAGGAGCGGCCGCATCGATATTCTCGATAATTGAACGTCAACCGGCTATCGATTCGTTAGGCGAAGATGGCCTGCGACCTGATGACATAACAGGAACAATTAATTTTAAAAATATCCATTTTCGTTATCCGGCTCGACCAGACGTAGCGGTGTTGAAAGGATTGAATTTAAACGTTGAGTCGGGTAAAACGGTTGCCCTTGTTGGGCCATCTGGATGCGGCAAATCGACATGCATTCAACTAATTCAAAGGTTGTACGATCCATTGGAAGGCGAACTTGATGTGGATGGTATTCGACTGAAGGATATAAATACGTCTTGGATGCGATCGTATATCGGTGTAGTTGGACAAGAGCCAGTTTTGTTCTCTACGACAATTGGCGAAAATATTCGATTCGGTAAGCCGAATGCGTCACAAGATGAAATCGAAAAGGCGGCAAAAATTGCAAATTGTCACGATTTTATTTGCAAGTTGACAAACGTGAGTGCCAAATATAATGGTCATCAATGGAGATTTTTTTAAACTTTGTTTTTTTCTTTGTCATCCTAAATAGGGCTATGACACAATGGTAGGCGATCGCGGCGGACAAATGTCTGGTGGGCAAAAGCAACGTATCGCTATTGCTCGTGCGCTAGTAAGAAATCCGAAAATTTTGTTACTGGATGAGGCAACGTCGGCTTTGGATCCAAATTCAGAACGTTGCGTACAAAATGCACTGGAGAAAGCGAGTAAAGGACGAACAACGATTGTTGTCTCACATAGATTGTCGACAATTACCAATGCCGATAAAATTGTTTACATTAATGCCGGCGTGGTGGCAGAAGAGGGAACGCATGCAGAGTTAATGGAGAAAAAAGCATTTTACTATGATCTCGTGAATGCAACCAATTCGAAATCGGAAAAAGGCAAGTATGAAAGAAATATGGAAGGACCACGTGGATATTAGCTTTTGCTACTTATAGTCCTATAAGTTTTCAAAGTTTTAAATCCAAAAAAAAAATGACCAAAACATTAACCGACTTTTTTCTTACATTACATATACACAGTTGCTAAAACAGAAAAATCAAAACGTCCGCGAACATTCAAAAAGTCAGAATCTGTAATATCTTCAGTTTATTCGCAGTCAGATTCCGAGGCAGACGATGATGGCGAGTTGGAAGTCGAAGGTAACTAATCTTATAACACGATAGATGTACTTAGTAACTCTGGTTAATTATAAATAACAGTAGAAGAAGTCGAAACAGAGGAAAAAATTGAAAAAACATCTGGACTAATGATGAGAATGTTACGGCTCAATTCACCCGAATGGCATTTCATTTTAATTGGATCTATAGCGGCCATCGTAATGGGAGCATCGTTTCCAGCGTTTGCAATAATTTTCGGTGACTTCTACGGGGTAATTGTCATATTTTACTATTTCACATATCAAGCTACAACAATTTCACTTAAGTATAGATTCTCGAGCTACCAGATGATGATGATGTTAGAGCACAATCAAACGTATACTCAATATTGTTTATAGTCTTAGCAATTGTGGCCGGTTTTGGAACATTTTTTCAAACCTATATGATAACTATAGCCGGCGTTCGGCTTACATCTAGACTGCGTTTGCTTGTTTTTAAATCAATAATTAACCAAGAAATGGGTTGGTTTGATGAGTCAAGAAATTCGGTTGGAGCACTATGTACGAGGCTGTCCGGTGATTGTTCCAGTGTTCAAGGAGTAAGTTACTGAATGGACTGAAAGCTCAAATAACGAAATTATCTATTCTAGGCAACGGGTTCTAGAATCGGATCGCTTATGCAAGCATTCTCTACGATAGCATTTGGTGCCGGTATAGCTTTTTATTTCTCATGGAGCTTGACATTGGTGGCACTTCTTGCTGTTCCCATAGTGTTGGCGGCTGTATTTTTTGAATCTAGGTTTGTTACACAGAATTGAAATGAGTTCGATAGTTTTTACAAATATTTGTGTCTGACTATTGATAACATATCTATCTATAAAGATACATGGAAACGAGTAGCATAGAAGAGAAACAAGCTATGGAACAAGGCAGTAAGCTGGCCGTTGAAGCTATTGCAAATATCCGAACTGTTGCCAGCTTGGGTCAGGAACGAGACATTCTCTCCCGTTATATAACAGAAATTGTTCGAGCCGAAACGGCATGCCGAAAGAAAATCCGTTTCCGAGGTGTTGTATATGCTTTGGGTCAAACGGCACCACAGTTAGCGTACGCATTAGCCTTTACTTATGGAGGCATATTGGTTGCAAATGATGGCTTACACTACAAGAATCTAATCAAGTATATATTTACTATAAACTTAACCGAATCATATAGGTACATGCTCTTACAAGTTATATCGTGTATGATTTTAGAATTACCGAAGCACTGATCTTTGGCACATGGATGTTAGGCAATGCTTTATCGTATGCGCCCAATGTGAGCATTGCATTTTTGTCAGCAGCCAGACTGTTGAAAATTTTAGATCGTGTTCCAGAATATCGAAACGTACCTGCCTTAGCTGGTGATGCGCCAATGGTAAATTTAGGTTTTCTTCTCTTTTTTTAGATTCCAAATTTAAATTAAGACAATTTCATAAAATAGAAATGTGATGGAAATATTGCGTTTAAAGACACCTACTTCAGTTATCCGACACGTGCCGATATACAAGTGTTGAAGGGTATGTCACTGAATATTGATCAAGGTCAAACAGTGGCTCTAGTTGGTCCTTCAGGCTGCGGAAAATCGACGTGCATTCAATTGATTCTGCGCTATTATGATCCGTCTACGGGTCGTTTAGATTTGGATGGAACGTCAACAATGGAAATTCCTTTGAGCCGTTTACGATCACAATTGGGTCTAGTTTCACAGGAGCCAGTACTGTTTGATCGAACAATTGCTGAAAACATTGCGTATGGTGATAATTCCCGTGAAGTGCCAATTACAGAGATAATCGAAGCTGCAAAAAAAGCCAATATACATGAGTTTATAAGTAGCATTCCATTGGTATATTTAGAAAAATGTCGTTTATTTTAAATGTAATTGCTAATCGCTTTTCTATTGTGCAGGGATATGATACGAATTTAGGAACAAGTGGTGCCCAATTATCTGGTGGACAGAAACAGCGCATTGCCATTGCCCGGGCGCTTGTACGTAATCCACGAATATTGCTTCTGGACGAAGCCACATCAGCATTAGACACACAAAGTGAAAGCGTTGTGCAAGCGGCTATCGATAAGGCTAGATCAGGTCGTACATGCGTTACAATAGCTCATCGCCTAACAACGATACAAGACGCGGATGTAATTTGTGTCGTACATAATGGTTCAATATCGGAAAAGGGTACACACGATGAATTGATGGCACTAGAAAAATCATATTACAAATTGTACAAAATGCAAGAAGTGACATAATAATGTTCTGTAGGTATGACGAATTATTTCTTCTTAATATGTATACGCTTGAAAATTAGTTAGAAAAGAATTGTTATTTAAGTCAAAATAAAAACAAAATACATATCATATTGTTGAAACATGGTTTTTTTTCCAGTAGCCTTCAAATAGGATTTAGATTGTGCTGTATATCGTAAGGATGAAAAACCATGTTGATATACTGATTGCAGAAAACATATGGCTACTTTTCTTATATGAAATGTCCGAGAAAATTTAAGTGACCCGATTTATATATTATAAGGCAGGCAATACTTCCGCCATGCTTCTAGTATCTCGATTATCTAAATTCAAAACTATGCGATAACTCGAAAACGATGGTAGTACGAGCACGATTGGAGCACTTCGCCTGGCTGGTAACAGTGTACATCTTTCAAAATTATGATACCAGCTAGCCCGTAACACCGCGTTGTAACGCTTCACGAACTCCCGCACTAATGGTCTGTTGTGATATTTCTTTTTGTTTGCTATAGTATTGCGTTAACTTTCAACGTTTCACATCGCACAACCAGTATCTTTACTAGATACCATATACCTATATACGCTTCAAAAACGATCAAATACCTTTTTACACCTGTGCTTATTAATGTAAAGGTGTACGTGTGTAGTAGCTATGTCGACGAATTTATTTTTGTATAGAAAAGAGAATGCTTTATAGTTTGGCATTTTGAGGATTCATTTTATTGTAGCATACATATATGCATAAAAGAGCAGTTTAGTTTATCGCGAACCGCGAACCTTCATAGTCGTTTGAATTGCGGTACGAAAACCGCGTAATTTATAAACTCATATTTAAGTTGTTTGCTGTTTTATTGTACAATTGTGTAGTGTAATGTATTAGGTGCATAACAAGCCACTTTATGTGACAATAAAAAAAAACACAGACATAAAAAGTAATTGCTGAAGATTTTAGTGTTAAATATCATACTAATTTCGCTGAATATTGAAGCTGAAAAACCAAATACATTCTGCATAATTTTTAAACAAAAGAAGTGTAAATTGTATAAAGAAGCATCAAATAAGAATGAACATATATAATTTAAGTGATAAGTTCTGATTCTATGTTCAAACAACTACAAGCTAAAAATAAGAAGAAAATTACTGTCTCTATTAATATAGATAAACCAAACTATAGTGTCCATTCTCTAAAAATAATAAAGACTTTTCATCATTCATGATGCAATTACACGCATATTAATATACATAGTCGTTGCCATACAGAGCTGTGCGGTACTTAAATACATGCGTACTTAAAAAACTACTTAAGAAACAAAACAACTTTAGTACATGTACTCGTAAGTGCACTGCAATGTGTTCGTGTCAATTTTTTTTTAAAGAATACTCGTACTTAAAAAAAAAAATCAAGTACATTAACTTAAGTACATGTTTTCAAGTAAATTTTCGAGTACATTTACTTGAGGCATGTACTTAACTTATCCTACATGTTGTTTTATTTTACTGGGATCAATGAAAAGTTTCAATTTCAAATAATTTGCCTTCGATACTTAGACAAGTACTTGTGTACTTAAGAACTTGTTTCCAACTACATGTACTTAAGTACATGTTCTGTAGTACATGTACTTAAGTATATATTGTCAAGTACATTTACTCGAGATATATGTACTCAAGTACACTTCAAGTACTCATACTAGTTGTTCACAAATTTTTATCTATATTTTTTTTGCATAAGTCTCGTACTCCTAAAATGTACTTACAAGTACATTTTTAAAGTACTCGTACTTGAAAATTTTAAGTACTTTTTAATGTACTTGCTCACAACTCTGTATCTATATATGCATATTTACATCGGTATCTATATATGTATATTTATTATAGCTCTATACGGACAATTAAGCTTAAACAATTGTGGTGTTAATACCCGAAAAAATAACCCGGGTACCTGCGTAAATCATTAAGCCCGCACACAGAAAAATTAATATTTTGAATTTGGTAGATTGTCGAAAGTCATTTTATTATGTGTGTAGTGCTATCAGAGCAGCTGCGGTGGTCTTTCGGGCTAAATGCGCGTTGCGAAATATTCCTCGAAGGTTAATCATACGACTGAAGGGCATTGATGTCTAAACCAGCCAAAATTTTAGGGGCAACATGAAAAGACTGAAACGCAAACCGTGGTTACTTCACCAAAAGCTTCATATGTATGTATGTATGTATGTATATTTTATTAATCATGTGTACGTGGAGCCAATTGGCCCTATGGTAATGTACACAAATTATAAAGAAGTTTACAATATGCGTATTATGAAAATAAGAGTTAAACATAAACTATGAATAAGTGCAAGAAATTTATATTACAAACTTCATACAATTGGATGATGAGAAAAAAAAATGAAGCATACATTTTCTTTAGTAATAAAGACATTATAAAGTTCATTTCTTAAATTCCAAAAATACCTCAATTTGACAAGACCACAAAATAAATCACTAGCATAAAAATAAAATATAAAAATAAAATAAAAAGGAAATAAAGACGAAACAATAATTAGAAAAGAAAGAAGAAAAGGGGTGTTGTTGCCTCTCGCGCGCGTCCACTCGCAGCCACCAATCTCTTTTTTAAAAAACAGTGAATGTGTGTATTTATATAAAGAAAACATAATATATACGTACGCATAAAAATTTACATCTGTATATACATACATTGCACCATTAGCCATATTATTATGAATTATGACTACGTACTACTACAAAGGTAACCGAGACATTCTCTCCTAAAACCACTGAAGGTGCCCTGAGATTTGACAGCAGAAGGTAAATTATTCCATTGATCGACCCCATGAACAAAGAATGAAGAGGCCATATCAGCCGTACGATGAATTGGTACAATCAGATTATGAGTTCTACCGGAACCACCAATCGTTAGATTTTGATACAGGTAATTAGGACATCTAGTAGTGAGCAGTCGATACATAAAAATACACGTTCTTAAAATACGATACTCATTTAAGTCACAGCCCAAAATAATGCTACTATATTCAGCCACACTCTCGTAACGACTTTTTCCCAATACAAAACGTATACACGCATTAAATGCTGTTTTAAGTTTTCGACTAACTACGGCAGAAGGTTTAGAAATGACAACATCACAATACAAGAAAAATGGAACAATAAGAGAACGGACTAACATGAG